>APFE031298653.1:4679-21354 GCA_000404065.3 Pinus taeda | reverse complement strand
ATTTGGTGCCCTTCTACATAGCCTGTCTGCTCATGAGAGATAAGGAGAGGGAGAAGAGGTTTGAGCCTGTTCGCCAAGACTTTAGAAATGAGTTTGTAGATTACGTTACAGAGAGCGATGGGCCTGTATTTGTCCGGAGTGCTAGATTCTTCCACCTTAGGTACTAGCACTATGAAGGTCGTATTGAGGGAGGGGAGGATCTAGTGCATCGATCTCGCTTCTTCCACCAGTTCCCAAACCTTTGTTTTAATGTGCTCCCAGAAGGCGTGAAAAAAATTGGTTGTGAAGCCATCAGGTCCAGGCGCTTTGCCATCCTTAAGTTGGGCCAACACGTCCTCCACTTCATGCATTGAGATTGGTTGGAGTAGCATTTTTTTATGGTCCTCCGTGATCATCTTTGGAATATGCTACGTGATAGAACATATTGTCTGAGTTCTGCAGCCTGGAGGCTCTCGAAGAATATCTTGAAAGTACTCTTTGAATTCTTGTTCCATTTCTTCATGCAACTCTAGACGCTCTCCTTGCCTATTATTGATGAAGGCAATGTAATTGTGCATTCTCCTTTGAATTGTGGTCCTGTGAAAGAATTTAGTATTTGTCTCTCCATCCTTGAGCCATATGACCCTGGATTTTTGACGCCACAATGTCTCTTCTTGTTGCCGTCATGCTTCAATCTTGGTTAGGAGGGTCCTCTCCTGTTGCGCATAATCTTCAGTTCTTCCCTCAGTGATAATGTGTTGTTGCAGTGTGTTCATTTTCTTCCAGCACTTTCTGATGGTCAAAAATATTTCCAAACTAAGAGTGGTTCCAAGATTTAAGAGCTTGTTTGAGATGTTTTAACTTTTGCTGAAACTGGAACATCTTGGCTCCTTCTGGGGGACTGAAAGATTTCCATGCATCGATAACAACATCTTTGAAGTTAGGATGTGAGAAGCAAAAAGATTCGAAGCGAAAGGGTCTATTACACCTAGCACCCAGATGCGACCATTGTAACATTATGGGCTAGTGATCAGAGCCCACTTGAGGCATGATGGAGGCATGAAAGTCCCCCCCAGATGAATGGCATTATCCAACATGAGGAATCGATCCAGCCTAGAGGCTCTCTGCTGTGATCCCCGTCTTTTATTGGTCCATGTGTATGTATCATTGGAAGTCTGTAGGTCCATTAATTGATTTCTATGGATGAAGTCTTTGAAGCCGATACTGTCTCCATCCAACCTCGAACGTCCACCTGAATTTTCCTCCAAAGCAACGATGATGTTGAAGTCACCACCACAAATCCAAAGGGGAAAGCTCCTATCAGAGTTGAGCGTTGAAAGAGTATCAAGCAGACCCAATTTTTTTTGTAATTCTTGTGGAAAATACACATTAGACAGATGTCCATGGATATTGGTCCCGATTAGGTGGAAGGTTGTCTGAATAAAGAAGTGTGAGGCATGGAAATTATGAAAGGAGAGCACTTGAGGGTTCCATATAATTGTGGGCCCTCCGGAAGCCCTAGAAGCATCCACCGAGACTGAACGGCATCCCGACCAGGCTTTATTTAGTATTTTTTCCAGAACACTACTATTTCATTTTGTTTCTTGTAGGTAAATTAATGAAGGCTTATCTTGCTGGATCATATTTTTTAACATTCTATGTTTTGTAGGGCCGTTAAGCCCTCTCACATTCTATGAGATTAGCTTCATGGGGAACAGTGGGGAAGAGTTTTGAAAAACTTGGTCAGCTTGGGAAATCTTCCAGATTCCACCAGCATTTCTCCAATAATAATGGTCCTCTGCAGATCTGTTTTGCATCCGCGTTTCTTCGTCTCTTTCAGTATTTTTTTCCCATCCCAAAATTGCCTTCCTGAATACCAAGATATTTGTTGTGTTGTGCTTTGGCTAAAACTACTTCGAGTCTTTCGATTTCTTGAGGGGGTATAGCGTTGAATTATTTCTGTCTACACACTACTTCCAGCTTGAGAATGTCTAGACCTTCCAAATCTACACTTTCTGATTCCTCCTCCATGTGTATCATTGTATTCTGCTCTTCCTCATTTGACTGTTGATGAATACTTAGAGCTAGAGCTGCATCTATCTCCATGTTGGAGGATTTTAGGGTTGTATCTTTATCTTTGTTTCCAGAGGAGGTGGAGACATGGATGTTGATGGGATTAGAGGCCAGGGGCGGATTAGATGATTTTGGAGGAGGAGGGGGAGAAGAAGGAGATGGATCTGAGGGGGGGATTGAAAGGTTATCCTCCATGTTATTTTCAGAAGTCAGGATTTTAAAACTGTTCCGAGTTACGGGTTTCTTGAGATTGTCAAGGTCGACTGGGGATTTCTTGGCATGCTTCCTTCTACTTGAAACTTTTGTAAAACCCTCAACATCTTTGCTTGTCTCAGTGACAGGGGTTTTGGACTACAGATTCAATGGGAAATCCCTGAAAACATGGCCATGTTCATGGCATTTCCTGCAACGAAAGGGAACATGCTCGTAGTCTATTGTTTGGACCCATTCAAAATCATCATGAAATGAGCTTACCGAGTCCGTGAGAGCTTTGGCTAGATGCATGTGTACACAAATCCTGGCATATGAGGTATACCTTTGGCATTTTGTTTCCTCAACGACCTTGATGAAGACCCCCAGGCTATTACCTATGTCTTTTAGGGTTTCCTCATTCCAGTATTCCAGGGGAAGAGAGTACATTCGGATCCATACTGGAGCCCAGTTGAAGTCTTCTTTATCTGGATTGAACCTCTCAATCCAATCACGAAGGTACAGGCTTTCAGAGTTGAAGAAGTATGGGACACCCTCGAAGATACGAGTTTTATCCTCCAGACAATTGAAAGTAGTGGTGAAGAAGCCTTTAGGTCTGAGCTGCAGGGTAACTTGACCTTTAGGCTTCCACTTGGAGGCAATCCATCCTTGCAAGGCCTTTTCAGTTGGCCAGAATCCAAGAAACTTGCCTATGAGTGCATGATCCCTGATATATTGGATTTCGCTATTGATACACTGACTGGGGAGATCTATTTTGATTCTCTTTGCAGATCTGGGGATGCATGTTGCAGAGGATGCTTTGGGCCTTGACGTCAAGGCAATCTAGTCAGGGCCTTTATCTTTGGCAGTCGTTGGGCTTGCAACAAAGTCACCATCAATGTTAATGGAAGGATCAATGTCATGCTCTGCCAGCGGGGAAGAACCGGGACTAGCCTGAGTTCCTGCGCCTACCAACTTGTCAAAAGAGGGATCAGTGGGGGGAGAGGGGGTCATACCCGCCCCTCCGGAGGGCGGATTCATGAAGACGGCGTCAGCAGAGACACAAAGTCAGGGTAGTAGTGAGCATCGTGGGGAAGGACAACAAGGTTACACAGGAACCCTAGCAGCGTCGCTCGGCCCTAATCGCCATCCATGGCATTGCTCCTTTAAATTTTACTTGGTTGAATATTAGTGTAGTCATGTTGCAAGATATATTTTTACATAAAAAGGAAGATGTCCTTGCATAACCTTTTTAGCTTGGTTGAATATTGAGTAGTCATGTTGTAAGATATAATTTTACATAAAGGAAGATGTCCTTGGATAACTTTTTCTTGACATGAGTGAGTTTAATACATTGTATTCAATGTAGGGTTGAAGTTTCCATGATTTTATTTAACACTTTTAACTTTAATATTTAATGTGGGGTTAAGATTTTGATACCCTTTATGAAAGAAAATTAGTGATGTAATGTAAAGAATCCCATCAATGATGTAATATAAAGAAGCATTGAGTGTAGTTAAAATTTTAGTTTAATTAATATAACAATTTCTCATGGATGATATAATATAAAGAATTTTTTAGTGTAGTCAAATTTATTGTTTGATTAACAAAAACAACTCCACGTAGACGATGTGACATAAAGAATATCGAAATAAAATTATAATTTAAATGGTATTTAATATCAAGTTTTTAAACTAAAATATAAATTATTATGTTAACCAAAGGTGCCTATATTTTAAATCCAATATATAAAGATTTTATATTATTTGATTATCATACTATTGTTTATGTAAAAGTTATTATAATAATTATTTAATTAAAATATTTAACTAAATTGAGTTAAGATAAGATAACCTTAATATTAAATTAAAAAACCCTAAAATTTACTTGAGTTTAAAACCAATACGTGAATAAATTATGTAATATAATGGAGGCGATCTATATTTTAAAATCAATGTTAAAGATTCAGCTCATCATAACATTACCTGCGTAATAATTGTTTATTTATATATATATATATATATATATATATATTATATTATATATATAATATTAATATATATATATATATATATATATATATATATATATATATATATAGATAAGATATATATATATATATATAACTAAATTGAATCTAATTTGAAACTGACCCCAATTATAAATAAAAACATTTTTTTATTTAAAAAATTATATTCAATCTATTCAAAATGCAATTTGAACATACAACCATAGTTGGCCTCATATCTATGTTTATAAACATCACCTAAATTTTCCTAACTTCTCATGTACTACATTTCGGGGACCTAAATGAAACGAAATGTAACTTTGCTAGTCTTGCATTTATGATGACCTAAATTAAACATAGTTCCTATGGCACATCAAATTCGAGGAAACATACAACGCTCCCAACAAGCATGCTCTTAGACTCAAGGCACAATATATTATTGGTAATGAAGCTTACAAAGAGTTGGAATGATTTCCTTAGATGCCCAAACAAATATAACAACTTGTTATAACAAATGTTTTAACAAAACTTAGAGAAAAAGGATAAAAAACACTTTTTTTTTTTTGTACACATGTAAGCTCATAGACTCAAGGCACAAGCCACAATATATTATTGATAATGAAGCTTACAAAAATAAGTCTTAACTTTAAAGAACATAACTAAAGCTAAAGTTAAAACCCTACAAGAAAGGTAAAGACAAATCAAAACAAGAGTCTAAGCATAAAATAAGAGCTTCTATAAAACCAACATGAATAGACCCAAGAAAAAGAGCTCCATGATGACCTAAGTAAACATATGAAGAAAAAAAAAAAAATAAGAAGAGCCAAGGTAGACTGACAATACTTCTGAGATTGGTTAAATATTAGAAGAATCATGTTGCAAGATATATTTTTACATAAAGGAAGTTTTCCTTACATAATGTTTTCTTGTGAGTGAGTTTAATGTGTTCTTGTGACATTTTGATACCTCTATGAAATAAAAATGTTGATGTAATGTAAAAAATCTCATCAATGAACCCAGATGCGGGTGTTCATCCCAGGCATTAACATAAACAAGACGGCAAGGCGGTGGACAGGCTGGCCACATGGCCCCTTGCAACTTCCCCCATGCCACTCTGAATGGTATTCATGGCACCTTGCAGGAGCCATTAACTGACTGCACAGGCCGAGGCAGGGCCAATTCCCACATAACCACGGAGCCTGCGAATTTCTCTGTTATTCCTCCCCCCTTGATTCACTGTGCTTGTCCTCCGCAGGCGGGAGATCCTAATGTGTGCTCTATCACTGGTAGTAGATGATGGCTATTAAGCTGTATCGATCTAGGTAATGGATTCCACCATTCCCACACCAACCTCTGTAATCTTGCTCATGACCACAACTCCTCTGTAATTTCCCCGCACCGCTCCTCTGCCAATTCATCCACAATCCTTGCTGCTTCTTCCCCTGTTTCCATCCCCATCATGGTCCTACATCGTATGCGCAGTAGAAGAGGAGGCACAAGAGGCAAAAGCTCTCGCCCACCTGCAATGCCTAGCCCCGATTCGGTTTCCCCTGCCTCCTCAGCTGATAACCCCAACCCGATTAATTTCGCGGGGCGATACCCAAAGACCCGAAGCAACAGAGGCAGAGCCTAGCTCCATGGCACAGGTCATGGAGATGCATCAGTCCTCACCACTAACTTTCCCCTTCCTCCGCACCCTGCTCCTCACACCACGCAGTTCCATTTTCACAGTTCTCTGAATTGCCCAGTAATCATCGCCATCGTCTCAATTACCTTCACGGAAGAAATTGAGCCACCAGCTCCTCTGGCTGATCACACTGAGGAGGCGAATAGAGCAGGACTAAGCAGCAGGAGCCGAGACAACTCTGGTGATCGACAAGCTGATGAAATTTGGGCCACCTTGTATGGCCAAGCAGTTGTTGGGAGTCAGCATGTTGAGAAGGGCAAGCTCAGTTACACGCAAGCTTCTAGTTATCGCCAAGGAGACATGTCAAGACCACATGTTGGAGCATGCAGCATTGAGGGAGGCCAACCAGCGCATGGACGTGGCGCGTCGCACAAGGATGACAACTCGGGCAAGTACGCGTGTCCAATTGTGGAGGAACTAGCCTCGGATGACTGAGTGCCAAGTGTCGCGTTAGCCAGGTGGACGTTTGTCATGTTGATGGCTCAGTTACTATTCAGTCTTATGTGTCTTCTAGTTAGGATTATGATTTGGTTCAAATGTTTCTGTTATGCTGTGATAAAACTGGTTACCCCTGTGTGGGCTATTTTTGGACTCATACTTTTTTGGACTGGTTTCCCCTCTGTTGGGGCAGTCAAAAATAGTTATTCTGACTGTGTGATGAATTATGCTAGGATCCTCTATGGTAGAGCCTCACTGTAATCCTTTTTTTGTATCATATTAATAGATTAAACTTACTTAGAAAGAAAAAAAAATCTCGTCAATGATAATATCATCAAAAAAATTTACCGCCCATCAAATGCAAGTAAAATTATAATTTTCTTTGAAGTTTATTAATGTTACATTATAACATGTGGCATTATTATAATGGTGCTAATAGCTTCTTTATGTTACATCATTAATGTAAGTTTCATGTGACATCAAAACATCTTTGGATCTCCACTAAGTGATTCTTTATGTTACATTACTAATTTTCATTTTCTAGATAGCATCAAAACCATAACCCCACACTAATCAAAAAAATCAAAAGTGTCTCAGGAAAAACTTAGGTTTTCAAAACTTTAATCCTACATTGAATACACCTTATTGAGAAACTTTTTTATCTTATTTATTTTATCTAAATTAAAATAAATATTCCCTGATTAGGGTGTTAAAGTTGCGTACATCGAAGTCTTGGTGAGAGATCCTTCCACCTCATTTGAGGTGATAGGAATTTATATCTCTAACGAAATGACGTGTTAGTGCATGCATGAGCATGAAAGGTATGGTTTATGAAATGTGGTAGCATGACAGTCTTGGTTTGTAGTGTTTGGGGTCAACATGGAGGTGAGTGTAAAGCCTCGAACCCTCATTGTAAGCTCTACCTCTTTCCTAACTTGAAGAATTCATGTGAAGGTGTGCCAAGCTGTTTGAAGGTGGTGGAAGACTTGGCTTCTTTTTGTAGAAGAATGCATCAATGTTCTATGGAGGGAAATGAGTAAGGTGGGTGTTGTGAAGTCCTCCATCATGATGTATCAAGTCATGCTCTTTTAGTGGGTGTTTATTTTGGTTTATCTGCTCTTCATTTGAGTAGAATTTGAGTTTGAGGTATTAAAAATCATTTTCTAAGCCTAAAGTTACAGTGACAGGATGAGCTGCAAGTCCAAGGTCTCTTATTTCATTAATTTTGGCATGGGTCTTGAGTTTTTGGTAAGTTTTTGGTCTTGTGGTTGTTGGGTCACAAGATTTAGGTTAGTCAGGTTGGTTGTGGGTTTTGTTGCAAGATAAGGGGGATTTAATTTGATGTATGTGTATCAGGACTTAAAGCTTATGTTGTTCTCTTAATTCAGGTCAAAGATATATCATTAGTCTAGAGGAGTGTGGAGGTTGTTATGCCAATTCTATAAATTTAATAGTTCATGGTGTTGTGTCAAGAGGTTGTGTTCATCATGTTGGCTACTAGGTTGTGTGGATTTATGTGGGTCTTTATATAAATTTTAATCGTAGTGGGGTCTATTTTACTTCTTAAGGCAGTTGTGACTACATCTTCTTTTGAGGGGGTTTAGGTTTTGGTGGGCGTATGCGTCTTAATCTATTTGGATGAACCTATTGGGTGGCATCCTAGTTCTATTGTTTGAGACTTTGGTTCGTTCTCTTGTTTCTTTAGGGAAATTTGAGTTCATAGTAGTTTACCAGGATGTGCTCCTAAGGAAACAACCATGCCGCTAAGGTAGAGGATGAGATGTAGATGAGGGGATGGTGGCAGTGCTCCTCAAGCTTAGATAGGAGCTAGACTCTTTTTCCATCACTTGAATGCAACCTATTTCAACATGATTTCACTAGAGACTAGGAAAGAAATCCACAAGACGGAGACTTAGACAGGGATCGAGCGTCAATATTTTTGAAATTTAGAGATTATGGAAGATATGTAAACATGGACTCCTAACCTTGGTCATACCAAGGGTAGCAAAAGAAATACTTAAATTTTGGTGGATTTTCATTGGCAGATGAAGATCCTCTCAGGTATGGTGTTGAAAGATATAATTTATTCTCCTCCCAGGAAGACATCCAAAAGGTGCTCAAGAATCAAAGGTTTTGTCTGGATGGGTTTGATTCTCAACTAGAACACGTACAAAACCATATTTCTTATGACTCATACAATGGAGACTGGATATGTCCCCTAGGTTGCGGTTCAAGGGTCCATACGAATATCTCCTCCTCTAAAACTGACTAGTGACCATGAAATTTGGTTTCAACGGCTTTTTGTCAATGTCTCTCAGTGTAGCGGTAAAAAATATGGTGTTTTTTCTCAGGCTCCTGAGTGATTGTTCATGGCATTCGGTTATGAATATTGTGGCCTTGTTTTGACTGGTCTTGGAAAAATTATGTGGTCTAATTACTATGGGTATTATTTTTGTTTTATCATGATGGTTAATTTTTGTTTTATTATGGACCTTCCCTGGCCTGTTTTTGGTATGTGAAAAGGTACCATTTGGATCTAAAGATAAAGGCCTTTATTGCCACTATGGTGTTTGTATTTCATGTATTTGTAGTGGCATTGTGGTGTCTATATCTTTTAATTTAGTAATATTTCAACTTTGATGTCATGTATGATATTTTCATGTCTCGTTATGATAAGAATATAATGGAATTGGATGAATATATTGGTTTAAGCCTGGGCGCATACTCTAGTTGAGTTCTTCTCATCTAGTTTTTTCCCATGTTTGTTTTAGAAGATGGTCCCTCCACTATAAAAATTGGAGAAGGAAAATCAAACACGTGAGGGAGCTTTCTAGAATATCTATGTAAACATGTTTTGTTGAATAATACAAATTATTCAATTCACAGATAATAATAATAATTGTAAATTAAAATAAATATTTTGTTAATATTAATTTTTTCAATATTAACTATATTATTTATAATTATTTTTATTTTTTTTATTTTTTTTAAATATATATTTTGAATGTTTCTCCTCTAAATAAAAGCACACCACTTCATTTGTAACTTGAATAAAGGTAAAAATTACTATCTAAGATGATACAAACAAGAGAAATGTGACTAGAAATTCGATCCCAAATGCATTGATGTCCATTCAAATGAGATTTGTCACTCAAAATTAGATCCAAAATGTCTTTTAAGTTGTTTCACGTGCGAAGAGAAAAAGTGATCAGGGTTAATGAGGCCATAGTGAAATGAATGAATAAAATTGAAGGTTAAATCATATATAATTTATGGTTTTTTTAATGGTAGAAAGGTTGAGTAAGTTAATATTAATTCTGGCATGGTTGAAACGTGAATTAATATGAAGTTTCAAGTATTATGGTTCAAATTTTTTATAATTCTCTTTAAAATCCTAATCTCACTAGTGTTAAGTGTTGAGTGAGTTGTATTAAGTGTCGAAAAACTATTGAAACAAGGACAAATAAGAGTTGTCAGGGTTGAGATTCTGAAAATAACAAGGACCAAGAGTGATGAGAAGCTTAAGAGTTGAGAGTTTGAAATTGGGATTGTCGAGATCTTATATATCTAGTAGTTTCATTTGAAGTTGAATTCGCTCTCTTTAAGATTCAATACACCCAGTCATATCTAATAGTTTTCATTGAGGTTAAACTGACACTACTTAAGAGTTAAGACACCCGGTCACCTTCGATTTGAGGCCTTATATTGGTATCCATCAAGCTAGATGACATCAAGGAGTGGAGAATAATTTATTAAAGGGGCTGCCTCAAAAATAGTTGAACATCAATATGATGCTCTCTCAAAGAATTAAGAGAATAAAAGAGCTGAGGACATCCCAATTGGTTCTTGTTGGCTTGATGGGCCCTAACCCAGGTTTACTGTTAGTCAACTAAGCAAATCCCTACATTACTAGACCTTTCGGCATCAACCCGTGGAGCGCGGACTGAAGTCTCACCTGAAGCAGTATTGGGGGATGTAGGAAAAAAGTTTCCGCACCCTGAGATGGTCATGATGTTGATCTATACTTCCTGATCCTGCCTTCATGCAGATCGATAAGACTTTAGGGCTTATCGATCTTCCTTCTCTTCCGTCCTTCAGTACCTCTGCGAAGGTACTCGACTGATCTTCGCACAACCCTAAATTGAGGTCCAGGCACTTACGCACCTCTGTGACTATGTTATTGTATAATTTCCCAAGTTATCTTAAGTGTTACCTAATTTTCCATGCATTTACAATTACCTTCGTAATCCTTTACTCTTTCTTGTGTTCAATTAACAGATATAATCAAATACATTCACGCATCAAATAAGAATTATAATGTAAACCCATTTTGTAACATAACATAATCAGATGCATTAAATAGAGACAAAATACACAGTGATTACAGAGTGATTCTCTTTATTGATATCTCAAGTTCAGTACAAACTCTATCCACCCTGCACACATAGCTGTAGGGATCTGCACATTCAGCTATGAACTTCCACCTTAGGCCTCTGCGCACTCAGTTGCATAGCCTCTACCTACGCTAAGACTCGAGAACACTTAGAACTTCTTACACCAAAACCCTTCTTCCATTACTTACTACTCCTCTCTTAGACTGTTATAAGACTCCCTTTTTATACAATCCCATGGTTCATGGACCATGGGTAGATCTTTACAGCCGACATGAGACTTCACAAAACAAGGGCGAACAGCCCTTTTACCTCTTCACGCTCCGCAACCACAAAATTTTCAGGCTTTACATTTTTATTACAAAATTTGGGCCTTCTGCCCACAACATGGGCTTTTAGCCCCAAAACTAGCTCTTGGGGGAACTCGTTCCCAACAAGCCCCCAACTCAAACATGGTGACTTGCCCTTGAGTCACTTTGTGGGTGGGGAGATATTGGCACGAAGACCCCCCAGCTCGCCCTATATGACTGCTACCTCAGCGGTGCATTGCGTGGCCGCCTGCCTGATTTCCTCGACCAACTGCTCTGTTGCTGGCCCTGCATTGTCAGCCTGCAGCTTCTGCTGAGTCTCCTATAGGCTAGGCAGCTTTCCTTCAATGGAGGTCGTGATCAAGTAGGCCTCGTCCAACCAAGGCTTCAAGTGTGCCTTCAGCACTGCCTCTTTGTGCTGAGTTGTAGCTACCAGCTCCTTCAGTGCCTTGGCCCCCTGTAGCTTTGTGAGTCTCTGTGTGAGGGAAACAATACGTGTTGTCCCTTTTACCTCATGTTAGCACTGCTGCAGCTCTCGCGCCTCTGTTTCTAGCCTCTGCACAGTAGGGTCTTCTTATAGGCTGGTTAGTAATTCAAATGACTATTCAAAAAGCATTGTGCAGTCCACCACTACACTTTCTAATGGTCTTATTGCTTCTGTTATAGCAGTCGTGTCTGCTCCTTGAATTTCGGTGGAGTTGAAGGCTGGGCCCTCAACTGTAATTCTACAATTTGGAGGTTCAAATCCAACTGAACCTTTGCCAACTCTATGTGGGCATCACGCACCCCCATAGCAATTTTCCGAACGTGTACATATACCTGCTCATCTGCAGGAATGGCTAACTTCGAGACCATTCAGCATGCTTCCTCCATGGCCTTGATCATGCGTTGATTCATGTCAGTGATTTCCATCATGGATGCGAAGGTGGAGTCTCTCTGCACGCCCATCTGAGTATTGTTGATCATATGCTCGTTGATCACTTGCAAAGTGCGCTGTTCACGGGCCCTCAGCTCTACGATCACCCCATCCTGCAGCAAGTGGAGTGCCTTGCTAGGAAGCGCTCCCAAGTTCAGCTTTATTCCCTAGCGCTGCCAAGTTCAGCTTTATTCCCTTAAGTGTACTGACAGCAGTTTTGTCAGCTTCGGTCTCTGTCATCAGTGCTCCATCTGGAAGCACCATGGCTCAGGAGTCCTTCGCACACAGCATCCTAGCAGCTTCTGAAGTACCAATGGCCAAACTAGTGGATGTTGCGCTAATCTATATTGCCCGAATCCGCAACTCTCGCATATTTTCCTAAATAACCCCCAACACATGCTGTTGTTACTACTCAAACTGTTGTAGCAGTTCTGCGCTGGCATCCCGCACTGTATCCCTAATGTTGTTCAGATCCCCCTTTGTTAGGGTGATCGGGTCCATGGACATCTTGTTGGCCTTGGATTTCCTCCACAACCCTACATTTTCTTATCCCCTTCGACGCTTAATATGGAACGGAGATGTTTGTGGGTCCCCTCCTCACTGTCTTGTCGGATCGTCCTCTTCTTTTGGGGAGGGCGACTTCTCTTTGTCGGATACGTGCTCCTCTCCTCTTATTTATCCACATGTCTCCTATGTGGCAGCGTGGTCTACTCTAGCCTTATCCTCAGGCTCCTTCCTTCTTGTCTCAGCCAGCTGCTCCATCTTGAGCTTGGCTTCGTCTTTCTTCGGCTGTGCGGCTGTCTTGCTGGATCCCACCATTAAATCCAAGGCAGTGCGCTATCCTGTCAACCAGCTATCAATAACCACTTCAATCGCATCATCTGTAGCTACGTAGGGCAAGTCATGCAACTTTTGCTCTGGGTCCTTTCACGCCCTTATGGATACATGGTGGAAATCAGCCTTAAACTCCACTTACGACTGCAATTTATCAAAGACAGTAGGCGACAACCACAGCCTGAGGTTGATGGCCATGTGCACGTTCATCTCCATCAATATCCAAAAGATCTTGCTATCATTCATTCGCTAAGGATCCTTAGTCACCCATAACAAAGCGTACTTCGCGGCCTCAGGCAAGTCCGACGCAACCGAGGAAACTTGGTTGTCTTCGGGTAGCTCCTAGGCTACCAACACAATGGACAGTAAGAGCCATACATAGTGGAAGGTCTTGCTAAGATCCTGCACCTAGTGGTAGTTTGCGAGGAACTCATCGCAGAGGTAGCGCGCCCAATTAAACTAAACCCCCTACGGGCATTGGGTCGCTAGAGATACGACGGGCATTAATAATTCATCAGAGTGACACTTCCGCATGACCTTCCCTACCAATATTTGTGTGGCCACTTTGACTGCAGGGTCAGAAATACTTGTAATCGCATAGTCGCATGGCTTCTTTACTAATCCAAACTTCTTCTTCATGGCCTTAGCGAGGGCCAGTTCTCTTGCCTTTCCACCAAACATCATAGCGGATTCTCCCCTAAATATGGTAGCCTCGTGATTCTATGGATTAGTCTATCAGTGATGGGTATTGGATCCTCTAGCCACAGAGACCCATCATGTACCAAGCACAATAGCTACTTGATTACCAGCAAGGTAATGGGTGTGTGATTGTAGTGTAATACCCATAATAGGTTGATCATGCTTTCCTTATCCACTCCTTTGAGCGACTTCCATGGTTCCAATGCGGTCACCCCGGTGGTCTTATGAAGGACACGTGCATCATCCGGTCTATCACCAAGTGAGGGAATCGCTCGGTGTCAACTAAGACCCAGTCCTCCAATTTCAACATTGGAATCCACACCAAGCGTGGTCCTTCAAAAACAATCTTGTCTGGCAGCAGAGGTGTGTATAAGATGACCTTGCTCTCATCAATTTCCTTAAGCACCTTGGCCTTGCCCCTATGCAGAGGGACGTACTCAGGAAATTTAGTAATGGGGTCAAACCCCTCAACTTCAACATCCTCTGTGTTGATCCCAAGATCCTCATCGTCTATTGGGATATCCCCAATTTCTTTCTCCTCCAGTTCCAAGTTAATGGTTTTTCCCTTTTCCTAAGCGGTGGGCTTGTCCTTCGGTGGGTTTATCCTAGGTGATGCATGCACCAGTGGTGTCATGGCCTGCTTTCCTTTCTTGCCTTTCGTGCCTTCCTAGGTCTGGGTAGGCCTTGGTCTAGGTGACCATGGAAACTTGGGTATCTCTGCAACCTCTAGAGCAGTTCCCTTTGCTTCCATAGCAACCTCTGTCGCAGCCCCTTCAGTTGTCACTACTTCCCCAATATCTACGGTTTCTGTCGGTGTCGACATGACGTTATCCAATAGTTCTTGTGTCTCCTTTCGTAATTTCTTAAACCCCAAACTCGTTATCAGAGCTTCAAAGAATTCACGGTTCATATGCGTCAGAGAGCTCAACAAATCAATGCTCAAAATGCCAAGTGTTCTTCGTTAGGCAGCCACATGTAATTTATAGACCATTTTGAATTCAAATCGGACCGTTCCCCCCAAAATCGGTTCATTAATGATAGACTGGTGGCAGATTTTCTAGGATCTCGCCCATAGATTTCATCTTAAATATCAACCCCCACTCCATTTGGCCGTATTTTCATCGTCAAATCATGAACAGTGACTTTAACAGTCACTTTCTGGCTAACCTACGTCGTTTTATCATAGGTAGCACAGCCTTCTACGCGCTCATGTGGTCCCTATGAAATCTCCTCATTCCGTGTTGTAACCCGACCCGGGCAGTGTATTTTATAGTCCCACACCTCCTTTCAGCTACCTGTAGTGCTAAGGCTATGCTTCCTTCATATAGTCACCTAGCCTAATCACTAGTGTATGGCTTCAATTGGCTACCATTCACCTCTCCTGGGAAGGGCTCCCCATTTAACTTAACCAACTGAACTGCTCCACCACGAGTAATCTCTTTGATGACATAGGGCCCCAGCCAATGCATCCTAAATTTTCCAAGAAATTTATCAAACTTGTTGTCATACAGCAAAACCAGATCATTTACTAGGAAGGTGTGCATTTAATGTGTCGATCATGCCATGATTTTTCGCAGTTCTTTTGAACTTGTTGATGGAGTCCCGCTAGAAATCAATCCTCTTCAAGCTTCACTAGCTACGCGAGCCTCTCTCCCAAGGCTTTACGGTCTGCCATTCCTGTGAGTGCCGCTATGCATAGACTAGGTACAATGTATTACGTTGCCATCACAACTTCTACACCATACACAAGTCTGAAAGCCGTTTTCCTAGTCAAATTCTTGCGAGTTGTTCTGTAGGCGCATAGCACTGCTGGTACATGCATATCCCAGTCATTTCTCTGAGCAATGCAGACCTTTTTCTATTCATTCTCTAGTATTTTATTGAATGCTTCCACCATCCCATTGGCCTGCAGGTGATAAGGCGTGCTCTTCGGATGATACACTTGACATTCTTTCGTCAACGCGCTGATTTCTCATCAAGATCTTTGGACAACCAAATCTCATCAATACATATACAAAAAGAAACTTTGTTTCTATCGTACCAGTATAGTCCTTCACAAGCTGCACCTTTACCCATCTTGTCAAGTACTCTGTCACGGTGATAATGTACCACGCACCTATCTTCTTTCCCGGAAGCTGAATTGGTCCCACAAAGTCAATCACCCATTTCTCAAACGATTGTAATGTCACCTGTGGTGTCAACAGTAGTTCATCCCTTCATGATGGCCTTCTAGTCCTTTTACATGCTTAACAGGCCCTACAATATGATTTCACGCCCTTATGCAGAGTTGACCACCACAATCCAGCACATAGAACCTTCTACACTGTCTCTTTTCCTGCATAATGTCCCCCTGCAACTCCTCCATGAGCCTCCATGAGGATGCTGCTTCACTCAAATTCAAGTACATAGTGTCACAATATTTCTTCAGACCCCATTTTATACAAATGTCATGCAATGACGGAGAAGTCTGTTCATCCCAAAAGACATTACAATATACTAAAAACATCCCCATTCTGTCACAAAGGTCGTCTTGCTTCTATCTTCAGGTGTGATTTTGATCTGATGATACCCAAAGAACCCATCAGTGAAAGAGTATGCTTCTTGGCCACCTACATTATCCAAGGCTTCATCAGTGAATGGGGTTGGGAAGGGGTCATGCACGCAAACATCATGCAGCTTCCAGAGATCCACACATATCCTTATTTCTTCTTTTTGTTTCTTTTCCTGAACCACTATCGAGCTCACCCAACAAGGAAAATTTTAAGAACCCCCCCTAAATTTATATGTATAATAAATGGGCGAATCTTCGTGGTATATAGGAAAAATGGAAGGCGATTTTATCAATAATATAATATGTATATATAATTTTTTGGCAAATTTCTCACCAGGCATGGTGAATATTTTACTCAATTATAAAATCTTGTAAGATATTGGCGAGTCTTTCACTAAATAATAAAACTTTGTAAAGTCCTAGTGAATCTTAGCATTGTGAAATCTTAGAGAACTTTTTGAAAAAGTATAAAACCATATATGACAAGATCCACATGGTGGCAATAGCACTATTTTTTTTTCACATTTCCACGACCTGGAACTTGTTTATAAAATTATAAAAAATCCAACCAAGTCCCTTATAATATGCAGGTAAGCTTATAA
>APFE031298649.1:69570-94820 GCA_000404065.3 Pinus taeda | reverse complement strand
GCACCCTCTGCATTGAGCTTTCAATATGGTCCAGTTTTGACCATTTATGAGCAGTTTTCAGTGGAGAACTTCTGGGAGATGATGTAATCAGTTGACCTTGTTCCTTTAGGTAGTGAAGCAACACTTTTAGGGACTTAAGAGTCCTCAGTTTATGGACATTTGTGATTGGGGCTGAAGTGCCCAAAAATGTCTATAACAGGGGCAACATATTTTTCTAAGATAGACTTGAAGAGTGGGTATCATCAGATCCGGATACGAGAGAGGGACGAGTGGAAGACAACCTTTAAGACGAATGAGGGACTGTATGAATGGCTGATTATGCCATTCGGACTGAGCAATGCGCCCAGTACATTTATGCGGTTAATGAATGAAATGCTGAAAGAATACATCGGAAAATTTGTGATAGTGTACCTGGACGACATACTAATTTTCAGCAGGACAAGGGAGGAGCACCTTCGACATGTTCAGAAAGTGGTGGAAAAATTACAGTAGAATAAACTACTGATAAATATGAAGAAGTGTACTTTTTTGTAGAAGGAATTGATTTATTTTGGCTTTGTAATAGCAAAAAATGAACTGAAGATGGATCCAGAGAAGATTGCAGTGATAGTTAACTGGCCATCTCTGAAAAGATCATTTGAGGTACGTAGCTTTCATGGACTAGCGAGTTTTTACCAGAAATTCATAAGAAATTTTAGCGACATTTGTGCACCTATGTTGGACACCATTAAAAAGGCCAGTCAACCTTTTTGATGGACTGATGTAACAGAGAGAAGTTTTCAACTACTAAAGAAAAAGATCACAGAGAGGCCGATCCTGAGATTGCCAGATTTTAAGAATCTTTTTCAGGTTCGTTGTGATGCTAGTGGTATGGCTATTGGAGCTATACTCAGCCAGGAGGATAAACCTGTTGCATTTTTCAACGAGAAGCTGAATGAAAGCAGCCTGAAATATTCGTCTTATGACAAGGAGTTATATGTTATTATACAGGCATTAAAACATTGGAGACATTATTTGCTGGGAAATGAATTTGTGTTGTTTTAAGATAATTTTGCGCTACAGTATGTAATGCAATAGCACAAGCTCAATCACAAACACGCCAAGTGGGTGGAATATTTGCAGAGTTTCACCATCGCGTTCAAACACATCAGCGGGCAGGCCAACAAGGTGGCGGATGCGTTGAGTAGGAGGGCCTTACTTATGCAGGAGAGTATTGTACAAGTGCTAGGTTTTTAGCACTTGAAGGATTTATATCAGGCGGACACAGATTTTAAAGAAGCCTATGAGGCATGTCAAAATCCCTTGGTGAGAGACAACAGTCCATGGTTGGACTACAACTTCAAGAGAAACTGTTGTTTAAAGGAGGACAACTATGCATTCCTGATTGCTCGATGAGAGAGAACATTATTTGGGAGAAGCACAGTGGAGGTCTAGCCGAACATTTTGACATAGACAAGACACTCGAGTAGCTCAGTCATTTGTACTTTTGGCCAAAGATGCGAAGGAATGTACAGTGATTTGTGACCAGATGTAAAGTGTGCAAGTTGGCGAAGGGTCATAGTCAAAACATGGGACTGTACACACCGTTACCTGTTCCAAGCAGACCATGGGACTCATTCAGCTTGGACTTTGTCTTGGGTCTACCTAGGACACAATGAGGTTACGACTCGATGATGGTAGTAGTGGACAGATTCTTGAAGATGGTGCATTTTATCCCTTGCAGAAAAACTAGTGATGCCACTCACGTGGCCCACTTGTTTTTCACAGAGATTGTTAGGCTACATGGGTTACCTAAGTCCATTCTTTCGGACAGGGATGTGAAGTTTACAAGGAACTTTTGGCATACCCTGTGGAAGAAGATGGATACACAGTTGAGTTACAGCTCTGCTTATCACCCGCAAACCGACGAACAAACAAAGGTGGTAAACAGGAGTCTAGGAAACCTGCTACGAAGCTTGATTGGTGAGAATTTGCGGATGTGGGATCAAGTGCTTGCTCAAGCAGAGTTCACTTATAACAACTAGCTTCATCGTAGCATCGGTTACAGTCCATTTCAGATCTTGTACGGCATGCATCCTCGCAGAGTGCATGAGTTGCGAGATCTCGAACTAAAAGAAAGGTGAAGCACAGATGGAGAAGATTTCGCTAACGCGATGAGAGATTTGCATGAGGAGGTGAAAATTAAATTGTAGGACAACAGCCAAAAGTATAAACAGCAAGCAGATTTCAAGAGAAGGGAAGTATAGTTCAATGTAGGAGATGAAGTCCTCGTGCATTTGTGCAAGGAATGCTTCCCCAGAGGTGCATACAATAAGCTGAAGTATAAGAAGATAGGCCCCTGCAAAGTCCTCCGGAAATTTTCAACGAATGCCTATGAGATACAGCTGCCACCTGGAATAGGCATTTCACCCATATTTAATGTAGTATACCTGTTTCCTTACACTGTTGACCTAGAAGACGAAGGTAGAACTACACGGCCCACACGGAATACCCAAGATGGAGGAGAAACTTGGATGAGACAGATGCCTTACGTTCAGCCTCCCGAGATCGAGAGCATCCTTGATACTCAGGTGGCCAAACGAAGTCGGTAGAAGGAGTATCTGCAATACCTGGTCAAGTGGAAGAACCATCCTATTGAGGACAGTTCGTGGCTTGATGTCAGGCAGATTGAGCAGACGGGTTCTTCAGTCGAGAAGCTGATGGACCAGATTCATGATTTTCTTTTTGCCCTGGGAGCCTGATGCATTAGCATCCAGCTAAGGCACCATGACCGAGTGTTGGTCTCTACCAGGTTGGAGAGTTGAGTTAGCATATTGTTTGTCTTATATGTTTAGTTTGTCAAAGTAGGAGGTAGGATTTTATTTTTATCTTAATCTCTGTATTAGTCAAAGGTAGTTTGGTTGGTTAGGGTTATTTACTTGTTTGTCTTTAATAAACATTAGATTAATAATTTTCCTGTCATTCTAAGAGAAAAAGACAAATGTGTCTAAATGTAAAATCTTGCCATATAGACAGAACCGAATACTTAATAGTTATGTAACTATAAGGTCTACAACTAAAAGTAACTACACAGTTCCATTAACTGTAGACAAAGCATATAAATGTAGCAATGAAAATCATGGACAAGGTTCAGCATTTTTGGATACAAATAATAAAAAGAGAAAGAGCACAAATTTAACTACCATCCATCTGTATTATCGTCTACATGCTATGCAATTATGTTTTTATCTATTGTTTAATCGATTCAAAAATAACAAGCAGAGTGCAGGCCTACAACTTTATGTCTTTTTTCCTATCTTACAAGAAAACATAGCACTGTAAGTCACATGTAAGTTCCATGACCAGAAACAGATAAGCACACAAATAAAGATCATGGCCAGGAGAATTTCCATACAGCGAAACAAGTGAACGAAGAAAACAGAGTCCAGGCACCGACTGAATAAACTAAGACAGAGGTAATTCATTACGAACTATCATACACCATTTTTCTTTCCTTTTAAAAAAAACAGAGTCAGAGAGAATATATAACTGCCATTAAATAAGAGTCCAGTGTTACATTGTCCAAACAAATGGAGTAAATAATGACCGCGAGACAGGGAAGACCCTAGTCAAGGGTTTTACATTGTGAAACCCTCGAGCCTAACTAAAGAGCATGACCAAAACGAAGTACAAACTGGAGATTGCAAACAGAAGTATGCCTAGGTCGTGAAACGACTCAAATAATAGCCAGCAACCAAATAGCGAGGAGCAGCCACCAAAGAACTACAAACCCTAGCTACAATTTAACAAAACTATGGTGACAGAGCCTACGAACAGAGCATTCAAGGGTTTGAAAACCAAATCATTGAAATCATCCATGCCCGAGGTCGAACTCTTGACCTATGCAACCAGAACGTGCCAAAGTTCAACACACCACACATAATAGTGAACAAACAGTGATATAATACAAGTCAGGGAAGAGTATAACTCACCTGGGAGAGCGATAGAACAAAGACCCTCATGCAACAGAGCCACAGAATACAAGAAAAGCCTGAGACAAGAGGAGCAAATTTTTATTAGTCCCTAAACCAGAAGAAGGCAAAGATAAAGCAAGGAGAGACAAATTACCTGAAGATATAGCCGAGTGAGCCGTCGTGCTTGAAACCCGTGCCCATAGGAACCATAACATAAAACAATTTTAGCAGCAGAGCAGTATCAAGAAAAATAACCAACAACAAGAAGGAATGGTTGGAATTCTGACCAACCAAGCCAGAAATCGATTCTAGGTACCAGCAGATGAAATAACCCACTGTGCAGAAGAAAAACAAGCAAACTAACCTCCAAAGCTCATAATAGGTTCATACAGCAAGGAATGCAGTTGCCAACAACACAGGCGAGTCCGTGAAACCATATATGCTCGCAGATAGGACCAGAATAGAGCATTTCCATAGAATCTAGGACCAGAACAGAGCATTTCCAAAGAAACCCTCGCAAAGCTCTCACAGCAAAAAAAAAATGCCGAAAATGACCAGAATGCCAAAGGGTTTTGCGTAATGACCAAGCGGGAAGCAAGGACCGAGGCAGGAGTACAGGTCAGTTTCATATTTACGAGCCTTATTAAATGATTGCAACCACCAACATAAATATCCATTGATCATATCCATAATCAAAAGCCAAATCATCAACCAAATCCACATGTATCATTAGCTCCAGATAACCTTATATTAAGTTATGCGTTGGAGTGTGGGCTAGATCCAATCATGGATGCTGAGACAATAAATGGCACTTTCACCTAGAACAACAAGAGAGGAGAGGCTTCTCACAGGCCCTGACATGTCAGGTTTAATCCTTCCCTTTGGAGGCTCAGACCACTGCCCTATCCATCTTGAAGCCACTTTTATGGGTACACCGAGGAATAGACCTTTTAGGTTTGAAAATGTCTATCTCTCTCACCCCAACTTCACCAACAATATTGATAAATGGTGGATGGAAGAGTTTCCCTTTCAAGGCACTAAAATGTACATGCTACAACAAAGACTTAAACACATCAAAGTCAAACTCAAGGATTGGAACAAAAAACAGTTTGGTAACATTTTCAAAGTCAAAAAAGAAGTTGAACAGAAACTACAGGGGATTAATCAGCTCATGATCACAAATGGATTTATCGAGGAAAGGAAACTCAAGCTGATGGTCTTCAGAAGGAATGGGATGATAGGTGCAGGCAAGAGGAGACTTTATAGAGACAAAAATCGAGAGTACAGTGGAATAGAGAAGGGGAAAGAAACAAAAAGTTTTTTCATAAGTCAACTTTGAGTCACAGGTCACATACCAGAATTTTAAATCTAAAATATTCTCAAGGGAAAGATCTCGTCACCCACAAAGAAATTGAATCTGTCCTAGTACAACACTTCCTTCGCATTGCAAAGGAGCCTCTCTTAGACAGGTCACAGTTCATTAACAAATTCACAAGGTACATTCCCCAGCTTGTAACAAGGGAAGACAATCATAATCTCAATAGGCTAGTAACTGAAGATGAGGTCAGTGAAGTTATCAATGAGATGTAAAATGGGAAAGCTCCTGGCCCGGATGGTTTTAATGTAGAGATTTTCAAAGCATGCTGGAAAACAGTTAAACAAGACATCCTTGATGCAATGGAAGACTCAAGAAGATCCAGATCGATCTTGAAGGCTCTCAATGCCTCTTTAATAACTTTGATTCCAAAGTAGGAAAAAGCCATCACACTGGACAAATTCAGACCCATAGCTTTATGTAATGTGGTGTACAAAATTATTTCCAAAGTGATCGCTAAAAGACTCAAGCCCCTTCTTCCAGCTCTTATCTCAGAGGAGAAAACTAGTTATGTGGAAGGAAGACAGATTCTCAACAATATCATACAACCTCATGAGATGGTACACTCTCTGAAGAGCAACAAGCAAGCTGGTATGATCATACAACTTGACCTAGTGAAAGCTTATGACAAGCTAAGCTAGTCTTACATCAGGGCAGTGCTAAACGCTTATGGTTTTAACCACAATTGGATCAGATGGGTTATGGCCCTTGCATCCACGGACAATTTTTCAATCCTTCTTAATGGCTCGCCCTCAAGAACCTTCATGCTTTCTAGGGGAATGAGACAAGGTGATCCGCTCTCCCCCTTCCTCTTTGTGCGCATGATGGAAGGGCTAGGCAGAGTGATAAAAATGGAAAGTGTTGAGGGAAGAATCTAGGGTTTGAAACTCACCACAGATGGATCGGCTTCAACTCACCAACAATTTTTGGATGACACTATGCTGCAGGGCATTCCCATGGTTAAGGAAGCCAAAGCTTTTAAACAAACCTTCAATGACTTTGCTATGGCCGCTGGTACAGAGGTAAGCCTTGACAAATCAAAATTTTTCTTTTTTAACACTGAAATTGCTATTCAGAGAAACCTTACTAGAATTCTAGGGTTCCAAAGGGATCAGTTACCCTCTAAGTACCTTGCAATTCCCCTTATAGACAAACCTCTAAGAAGGGAAGTGTGGGAGCCGGTCATTAACAAACTTCAGGATAAGGTCAGGAAATGGACATGTAGATCTTTGAATTTAGCAGGGTGCCTTGTGCTCATAAAACTTGTCCTGCAGGCCATACCCATTTTCATGATGTCAACTCTTCCTATTCCTAAAGGAGTTTTACAACAGATCAGGAACATTCAAAGGGATTTTCTTTGGGGCAAAGGGGAAGAGAAAAAGAAATGGGATTTGGTAGCTTGGGATAAGCTCTGCAAACCTAAGGCCCATGGAGTTTTGAGGCTTCATGACCTCGAAACCCTCAACAGAGTTTCAGGTGCAAAGCTGTGGTGGAGGCGGCTTAAGGAATCGGCAACCCCATGGGCCAAGTTTTGGAAACAGAAATATGCAAATAATTAGCAGGAGAGGGATCATATTCGAATGTCTGAGCTTATCAAGGGCTCCCACATTTGGAATCTTTCTTGGGAAAATAAAGGCATTGTCTAGCAGCACAGCTTCTGGGAGATCCGAGATGGGAACTGGGCAAGATTCTGGGAGGACAACTGGCAGCAAGAACCAAACCTGTTTAGGAAAGAACAAACCGATCTCAAGAATGGCACTGACAACAAAGGTTTATGCATGGTAAGTGACTTCTGGGATTAGGTAAGGAACAATGGCAAATGGAGAACATGGAAAGATCTAGGCTACAGGGAAGAGAGACCTTTGAAAGCTCAGGCAAACTCTCTTGCTATGGACTTGGAACAAAGGAAGATTTTGGTTTCATCCTCATTTGACCAACTAAGATGGGGAAGAAACACAGAAGGTAACTTTAACCTCAAAGAAGCCAAACAAATATTCCTAGGTTTGGATTATCAAAACCCTGATAAGGCATGGAAGGACCTTTGGCAGCACCCGCACTGGATGAAAATAAAGTTGTTCATGTGGTTGGTTCAACAAAAGAAAATTCTAACTTGGGAAAATCTTCTGAAGAAAGGTTTTGTTGGCCCATCCAAATACTATCTGTGTGGTACACAAGAGAAGACGATGGAACACTTACTCAACCTTTTCCCTTTCACCTCAACCTTGTGGGATTGGGTGGCCTCAGTCTTCAGGAAAACTGACAGGGATGGCCTCACTATTACAAACACTTTGAGGAATTGGAGAAGAAACTTCTCAGGGAATGAGATCATTAACAACACTTGGACTCTAGTTCAAGGATTCTTAATCTAGGACGTTTGGAAAGAACGCAATGGCAAGATTTTCAAGAGAAAAACTGGCTCAACCCAAAACACTATTGCACAGATATTAAGACAACTCAAAGACATTGTCGGTGCCATGTTAGGGAGACCTCCTTAGAACCCAACTCTGCCCCAGGACACTCATATACTGCTGTAGTTGGGTCTCCATTCGCTAGTTCCCCAAAGCATACACAAGGATGTGAGCCAGATAAATGTTGGTAAAGACTTTTGGAAACCTCCTCCTCATGGTTTCTTGAAAATTAACCTCTAAAGGTAACCCAGGGATGGTTGGTTTTGGCAGGGTCATCAGAGATGACTAGGGGTGCATAAAAGACATCTTTCATAGTCATCTGGGAACTGCCACAAATAACATGTCAGGGCTCATGGCCTTAGAGAAGTGCCTGGAAATACTAATTGAGTCAAATTTTCATATGCTATCATTGAAGCAGACTCAAAATTGTTTATTAATGCGACTAAGAAGATCTGTAATGGAAAAGAACCTGGAAAAGTATCAAAACATTGGCAACTTTTGCATGTCTTTAAGCACATTTATTCCCACCTACAAACCCTGAGAATGGCCAGCTTTGTTCATGTGCGAAGAAAAGCCAATATGCTAGCTGATCGTCTGGCGAATGAAGGAGAGTTTTGCAAATAAAGTTACAACATGTATGCATGGGATTCGACACCCTGGGGGAAATTGTGTGAAGATTGTCAAAGACAGGCAGACAAAGATATGGGAAACTTCCAAACTATTAGGACTGAACAAGAAGGAAGACTAGTGGAATCAGGAGAAAGCAGAATTGTAAGTCATTCTTAGCCGTTGATTTCCAAAAAAAAAAAAGAGGAAAAAAAGGGAGAAGAAAATTTCTTAAAACAGAGTTTTCCACAGGGGAGAGGCACTTTGTAAACAGCAGGCCTCTTAGGAGGTCGTTGGCCACGGATCTTCACAGCCTTTGTAATGGAATGGCCATCGGGTGGAAAAGTAATCGAAGGTTAACCACCAAAGCAGACTCGATGTTTTTTAGATTAACGGTTTACAATCCTCATCAGGTCCAAAAGGAAAGTAAAGACCGTGCAGGTTTTCGTTCCAATATCTCAGAGGACCATAAGATCAACACAGGCTTATTCATGTGGTTTTCGGGTTCTAAAAGTGATCAGAGCTTAAGTTCCAAACCAGACTCGAACATTCATAAACCAATGGCTCACAATCCTTATCAGGTTTGTGAACCTGGTAAAAGGGGCACATGTTGCCGAGACGACAGTTTTCATGACCTTCCGATCTCACGGGATCATGGATGGTGACATTTTTTTGTAAGCCTCATGTTGAGGGTCTGTTTATTTCGGGTTGTGTAGTTGGTTACCCTTCATAGGGATAGCCCTTGTTGGTCCTTACTTTGTAAAGCCATGTAACATATGTAATCTTTCTTGTGGTTAAAAGAAGGCTCCACTCTTATTTGACCAAAAAAAAAATTGATGGCGTACAATTTTAGAATAGAAGTAGATAACCTTTGAATATCACATCATTTAATTGTCAGAAACTTTCACATATCCAATGTTTTTTTCCCTCTTCCTAGTCCTATAGATAATACAAGGTTTCCCATACATATAAATGGATCAGAAATCCACATGAATCAGTTTAGAGGGTTATGAAGGAAATCCATACGCCCAAATGTTAGTAAGGTTTTTCCCCAATGGAACATTCGTGATGTTTTTGTATTGAAGGTCTATCAATTGGAGTTGTTGGCTGACAGTTCCTTCCAAAATTGAGAGAGACCCATCTATAGAATTATTGGAGAGAATCCTACGCCATTGGAAAATGAGGATCATTGAATGTTCAAGTTTCATCTTTCAACAATGTAATGTTGAAGGTATTGCAGAGAAAATATGAAATACATTTACATCGTCTCAAGTTGCGGTGAGCTAAAAACTTCAGAAGGAAGTTTCCCCTTCAAATTACTGTTTTCTATCACACTACAGAACAAGGCAAAGGGAAAGGAAAAACCAGATAGTTCAAAAGATAGTAAAGCTTAATTTATGTTTTATTTCAAACCACTTGAACTTAC
Organism: Pinus taeda; assembly: GCA_000404065.3. Classification (NCBI taxonomy): domain Eukaryota; kingdom Viridiplantae; phylum Streptophyta; class Pinopsida; order Pinales; family Pinaceae; genus Pinus; species Pinus taeda. The sequence continues at coordinate 85,052 of APFE031298649.1, read as the reverse complement.
ATAGTGGTCATAGATGTGCAAGCAGATAACCAGGTGGGCACATCTGAGATCTCGAATGAATTGTTTCTCAAGTCCCTATAAAAGCAAATACTGTACACATGAATATTGGAAGTCTTAACTTGATAAAATCAATTCGAGATATTTTGAGCAGAGCTTGAACCTTCCACTTACAAGTACTGAAGATATTTCATCAAAGATAAGTTAGGTATATAACTGTTGAGCTGATTATTTGATAGATGCCTAAAAATGCAGAGAGCCAATGAATTCTTTTGGTCAATACTATGATCTAACATCTATGAACATGCACAATCTATCGTTGGTCTTACAATTCGTTAATATTTTCCAAGCATTCGATGTCAGACGGAATTGGGCCTTCCAAAGAGTTTCGATCCAGCCTCCTGCTAATCATAAAGCAAGATTTAATAGATGGTTAGTCAAGATATTGAGAACTAAGAAGCAAAAATACTGCGGTAGTATTTTATTATCGGAGCAAGAGAACATCATTACATTGGACAACCCTGAGTATAAATATGTTTCACATCTTACATTCCCTTCTTATGAATACTCTTGATATTTTAGATTTGACAAAAAAGCGATAGATACTCTTGATATTTCAGATTTGACAGAAAAGCTATGGGCACTTTTCCTATTACCCTGGACAAATTTCATTTTATGTTTATAACATATTAATTAAAACAGTAATGCTTAGATTTCCTAAACCTCACACATCTCTAATCCTTCAAGCCCCTTTGTGCGCATCATGTGAAAGTATATTCCACATGCAATTGCAAACTCCTAGTTATGACATCATGAGAAAGTATATTTCACTTGCAGTAGTAAACTCCTAGCTACAATACCATATCAAGAAATGAGGAAGTATATCTCACTCACAGTGGTAAATAGGCTTTGAGGATTAGTAACTCAACTCACAGTTGTCACCGGGCTTCCAGAGCGTTTGTCCAAACAAGGCTTCCAGGACTAGTAACTCAACCCACCAAGGGCTTCTAGAGCATTTGTACAATCAAGGCTTCCAGGACTAGTAACTCAACCCAAGTTGTTACAAGGCTTCCAAAGCGTTTGTCCAACCAAGGCTTCCAGGACTAGTAACTCAACCTAAGCTATTACAGGGCTTCGAGAACGTTTGTCCATTTAAGGCTCTGAGAACTAATAAGTCAACCCACAACCAAAGGAATATGAGAACTAACCAAAAAACAAAAGTAAAATCCACAACACCATGGCTATCCAGAAAATGACAAGGCTAGCAAAACCACTGTCAATCCAGGCAATCCTCCATGCGAATGACAGATCATAACCAAGAAACCACATGCATGTGCCATGCATGCCAAAACTAGCAAGGAAATCATACATGCAACTCAGTACCTGCAAGCAAAACCCACTATAGTTGTTGATCTTGATGTCCTCTTGCGCTTTCCTACGTTTCCTTTGCCTTCTTGCTCCAAATTCCATGTATGCCACACTCCTCCAAGAGTGCTCTAAGAAAACTCTAAGTGTCCAAGAGTATAAGAGAGAGTTAGCCATAATGACCGAAATGAACACCCACTAGGATGTTTTTTCCACCACTCAACTTGGAATATGTATCCCATGACCTTCGTCTTTTTTTTTTACATGGATTTTTAGCTAGGGTTGTTACAAAATGAGTAATGATAAGTTTTGCAAGTTTCATGCAACAAATGAAACTAGGCAAGTGTTTAAATTGTACTAAGCACTATGGTTTTCCTTGAGTAGTAGTGATGAGTCAATAGGTTGTTTAAATTGTACTAGGCACTATGGTTTTCCTTGAGTAATAGTGATGAGTCAATAGGCATTGCGATAGTGGTTTTCCTTGAGTAATAATGACGAGTCAATAAGCATTGTGATAGTAGCTAGTGATGGATGTCATTTTTTATTAACTTATGATAGGTTTTGCCACTTTGAAAACAAGAAATAAAAGTACATATAGCAAGAGTTTAATATACAGTTTAGGTAGCATTTGATTTTATATATGAGATTAAGGTTAAAACCTACTAAAAAAGACATACCGCGCTTAAAATTGGCCTTAGTGATGACTACAACGGAAATTGCCTTCTTATTTTTTTAATATTATTTACGCTCAATCTACATTTTAATCCTCACATAAGACTTAAAGTTGCTTCTAATTAAGAAAGAGTTTGCCTTCATTAAAAATAAAGAAATAAATACTAACCCAAGAATTCCAAACATTTTGCATGAATTAAAGCCTATCTCTTTAAATATCACTAACATAACAATAATAAATCAATTCATACACATAAATAAATGCAATATATATTCAACATCAATTAATGACTAAGGAAGATCTTAGGGACTAATATTGGCATGGGCTAATTTATAATATAAAATTATTTTATCTTTGATATCTAAAAAATTTATAGAGACTATATACAAAATCATTAGAAATTTGAATATGTTTACAAGGATATCATCAAACATTTTACAAATTGACTAAATTTTCTTGTTAATGACTAAATTAAAATAAACTTTAAGATAAATTTATATCCTTAAAATTTTCCTTGTTAATGACTAAATTAAAATAAACTTAAATATTTTTAATGTTTAAAATAAAATAAACTAACACAACCACATTAATATTTTTAATGTGATTAATAAAATGAAAAACTTCAATTAACAAAATCTAGAGCCCTGAAATTGATGATAATTATTAAAATTATAATTTGAAGAGTTGTACAAGATTCATGGACTAACTTGATTGTTAAAATAATTAAAATTTAAATAAGATGTGTACCATTTAAAAAACCCTCTCTTGCAATTCTTCGTATTCTTACAAGTTAAGGTATCGATTCAAATTACTAAAGGGTTTGCTGTGACTCAACCCTCCGCGGAGATCCGGTGCCCACCACTGATATCACGGAACGAATATCGACCGCTCAATTTATGCCACGTGTAAAGATCGCAACGCAAGAGACGAAATGGCGACAAGGTAATTTTTAAAATTTTTTTGGGGTACATTTTCATAATTATAGTTGAAATTGGAATATATAGTCAAAACGTTACCTCCATATGGAATATAAATCAGACCGTCCACACCTTTTTTTTGTCTAAAGAGTGTGGACTTTGAAACGAAAATTCTTGGAATAATCGGTGATTGATGTTCGAAAATAATTAAATGTGTGCCCACAAAAGTGAGCTTTACCTAACAAAAGCGAAGCAATACAACTTTAATAATACTAAAGGTGCTGTACGTAGAATCCTCACATCGCGCCATTTCAATGGTAATTCTCTTTTATTACTTTACTAAACTAATTAGTTAAAAGTTTATTTAAATAATTTTAATATAATGTGTATAATTTATATTAAAAAATAATATTAATTTTCATTATATAAAAAAAAAAAATTGTTAGTAAATATTGAGAATAATAAATATCAGAAATATTTCACATAATTTAGAATTAAAAAGTTATGAAATTAAAAAAATTATATTTTATTGTAAAATTATTATTATTATTATTATTATTATTAATGATAAAAAGAATTAATATATGAGTTAAACATATATATATTATATATTTTTAAAAACAAGTTATAATATTTTTAAACATAAAAATTCTTAACTTGTAAAATCACTCATATTATAATATCATGGGTAAATACCACAGGCTTAATATGACATATGTTGATATGACATTTTCTTTAATTAATTAATTTGAGATAAATTAATTAAAATAGTTTAATTTAGATAAATATTAACCTTTGATCTATGACACTCTTATGAATATTTTGGCATATTTCATGGCGATTAAATCTCTACTATCCACTAATAATCACCAACAATTAAATTAAATTGTGGAAGGTAATTTTTTTTTTTTTTTTCAATAATAAGATATGTAGATTTTAAATTTTTTGTTTATCAATTTTTTATTCAAAAAAATGTAATTACATAATGTTCTAGCGAACAGCAGCATGTATCCTATTTCTTAATCACTAACATGGAAAATATGTTTTTTTGTCAAAATATGTGTTTCCTTATTCAAAATGTTTTATTTCATTGGCTAAGATTTCTCACTAGACTTTAAAAGTACAAATTTTTATTGTTAAGAATGTGCCTAAGTCGACTTACCAAACATGGTTTAGCAAGAACAATACAAACAAATAGAATTTCTGTGCAAATCTTGCACACAAATTGATGTGTTTTCCCTCCCCAACAAATAGGTTGAACATGAGTTATCCAAAGGAAATTCTTAACCCATATTGAGTTACGCCAGAGAAAGTTCAAAATTGCAATTACTCTTCCAAAAGAAATAAAAACCAACAAAAAAAATATATTTAATTGATATAGTAGCTAAGACCAGGGTGACACAATTGTTATTTAGTATCTGGTCATAAAATCAAGAAATTCTATTGATCATGGATTTATTCATTATTTATCATATGACAAATAACTTCAAAAAAATTATTGATGAAAAGTGAAAACATCCCTTTCTTTTTCTAAGTTCACAAGCCAAATCATCTCAACAAACTCTTTAAGCTATCCCTAGATAGATTGTAGTTACTAGTTCAAAAGAAAATCCAAAGCGTAATTGAGTAAAAATATTGTAAAAGTGATATCAACTTGGATTGTTAATTTGCTCTCATATTCACATAATATGCATTGGGCTTGGGAGAGCGATCCGGTTTCGATCCTTGCGAAGGCAATGGCTCTCAGCTTTACCCGCATCTGCCAAACCTCCAGAGACTCCATAAGCAAGAAGCCTGAATCCGCTTGACTCGCATTGATCATCTTCGCGCGGCCGAGAGTAAGGGTATCATGTTATTTGATGCAGACAGGGTTTATAAGAAGAATGGAGGTGCGAATCCGGCCAGATCTGTTGCAGACTGTGTTTCCTCAGGTGGCGAATATAGCTGATAAACCCTTGATCGACTTAAAAGGGTTGGCTATGCTTTTGAAATGCAGGCGGATCAAGCCTTTGACAGTCTGCTCTGTCGCAGCAACTGCATCTGAGATCATACTTTGTGAGGGTGTTGTCTCGAGCAACAATGGAGCTCTGAGGATGGTAAATCACCGACACTGCCAAAGATATGAAGAAATATTTAAGCTCTTTGCATATCATAACTCCGATTTGTACTATTATGCAGATCTTGATTTCCATCTGTTCGAGTAACTGCCATTGAGCCCAGATTGGGCATCATATTCATTGATTTGCGGCATTATGCACAGATCGAGTCATGGGCTCTTCGATCTAGACCTTTGTATTGCAGATCGACCCCTTTTCTGGTCAGATATGGAAGCCCACTCACTGGATAAGCTGTTTCGAAGTGAGCAAAAGACGCAGAGCAGAATCTCAGGGTTAGATATGCCGAAAACAAGATCTGAAACCCTGGTAAGAGCTCACAGTTTCCAAGTTTTTGTAAAAACCCCAGAAGGAAAATTGAAAATAATTTGGGTAAAAGAGACAGATTCTGTCGAGCAAATGCAGAAAATTATAATGCAACAGTTGGGATACCCCATCAGAACACAAAACCTGATACATGGGGGTAGAGTGCTACAAGACACAAAATACCTATGGGAATACAAAATTGCACCACTGTCAACAATCATCCTCAATCTGAGGATAAGAGGGGGAGCATCAGGGAAAAAAACTGGGCAGCATTTCCTTCAAAAACATCCTACAAGGGAAAAACACAGAAGGAACAGCACCGAAACAAACAGGTGTGGACGCCAGGCCATACATTGTGGAACAGCTAAATCACACCCCAGAATACAACATAGATACACTAGAAATAGATGAGCATTGCAGTATATATGAAAGGCAAGCAATAATTTGTAGATTTAACTGTTTTTGGCCCAAACCAGCTGATCTATTTCTTTGGATCTTCACGAACTAGACCACATAATGCGAAATACATCTCTGCTCCAAAGGTTTTTCATAGTAAAATTTCTATCAGCAATAGACAGAGACATAGTAATACAGGAAGGACCTTGGTTCTGGGGATCCACTGGACTCTTCATCACACCATGGTTCCCAAATTTTGATGCAAACACAATGGTCGTCTCCAAGATGCCAGTTTGGGTGCGGCTACACAATCTCCCAATGCATCTCTCGAATCATCAAGTACTAGCTGGAATTGGAAATACTATTGGACGCTACATTAAAATGGACACCTAGCGAGTGGAGGAAAGAATATATACTTTTGCACGAATATGTGTGGAAGTAGACCTCAGCAAAGGCCTGCCAGACCAAATTTAGCTGAAGCATAGATAGAGGAGTTGGACACAGGTCCTAGATTATGAAAATACGGCATTCAGAGGCCGAATTTGCCGACAAATAGGACACCTACAAAGCTCGTGTCCAGAAGTCAAAAAAGACAATCCCAGAAAGAAGAAAACAAAAAAACAAGCAAAGGGATGGCAATTTCCTCCACCTCCCCCGGATGATGAGGAGGAAGAAGAGATGGATTTTTCCAACCCCAATGAAACCAACAAGATGAACAAAGAACCAGCAGTAGAAGACACAAATCCACAGGAACATATAGACACAACACTGACAAGTATATCAGATGCTATGGATATGGGCAGAAATAAACGTCAACACATATCAGACACATCAGACTCTGATAAAGAAAATCCACAACCTGTGGCTGAAATAGCATTAGCACTTATAACTCCAATAGAGTCACAGGGGGGTTGGAGAAAGGTTGAGAAGAAAAAAGGGCGAAAAGTCTGACTTTTCCCCACATGTACATTAATAATTTTTTTCTTTACATGTTTATTTCTTGAAATCTATACACCCTGCGTGGTGATGAAGGATCTTTGCATATTTTTTGAGCACCATTTTTGAATCTGTTTTACAGCATATGCCGAAAGGCATCTACAACATGTAATTTTTCAATCATAATGAAAGATTACGATTTTTCCAGGGGAAACAATATGCATTGGGTTTAACAAATTTTCACTCAAAATTCTTCCTCTGATTTTTGTGGTGACTCTCTTCATTATTGATAGATATCCCTTTGCCTTTGATGCTTATATATTAACACCCTTTAAACTCACCATCCTATATGTCATACTATATGTGTTATTCATCTACTCATGAAAAGCAACAATTGTAGTAATTGAAAAGAATGGTTAAAATCTTATGTTTGTTATGAAAAAAAAGAGTAAAACTATAAAAATGGGCTTAGAAAAATGTTGGCCATGAGCTTTATAGAGATATTTAAAAAAAAATAAGACCATATACTTGGAGTTATAGATATTTTACAAAAACCTCTTTCAAAATTTCTAAGCTCATTCTAAATTGTCTGCAACAATGTTCTCAAAATTGGTATTTCTGAGTTTATAAGTGAATTTGACTAGTTCAGTAGAAGGCATGCACAACCCTCACTATCGAGTATTTTTGAGTGATTTCGATAGGAAATGATTTTTCATTTAATTTGACACATTCATTTACTTTTAGTTTTCTAATTCTGGATTTAAAAAATCTTGTTGTATAAATACACTACAAGATTACCTTCTATATGTGAAATATCAATTTAGTTGCTCAAAATGCAAGCCTGAGTTCTATCTTTGGGTATTATCTGTTTTTTCCTCCCATAATCTTATACAAGTCCAAATTTGTCTAATAAAATTTGCATGAAATCCATATATGTGTCTTAACAATTGCATGATGATCATGATGGATTCATACTTATGCATAAACTATAAGAAACATTGTCATAATTGAAAAGAATGACGAAAATCCAAGAAAACATTTAGGGGTTAATTTTCATAGGTGGGCTAATTTTCAATGCTTTTTCCAACAAAAAGATTCACTAATTTTCATTTTTTCTAAAAATGGTTTGCCCAAATTTTACTTTGAAAATACCCAGAACTTTATAAAGATACTATATAAAAGTATTATAATTTTGAATATTTTTACAAAAATATTTCCAAATATTTTACAAATTGCATAATATTGACTAGTGAGATTCGCTGAGGCTTCTAAACTATAATATAAATTTACATCCTTAAAATTTTCCCTAGTAAAATCTTATGTTTATTATGAAAAAGCAGAGAGTAAAACTATAAAAATGGGCTTAGAACCACTAGCAATCACCATGCTCCACATAGGCACAACAATAAAATCATCTAATAGTAGCAACATGGCAATATGTCATATGGCAACAACAAATACATATCCTCATCATCATGAGGCTAATTAACCATCAACTTAATGCATCATCAACTCAAATCATGAACAACGATAGCAAAAACCACAACATTAGGAGCTTATGAACCAATATAGATAATCTCTCCTATATGGTCAAGCAAACATATATCCAAGAAATACTAGGAAACACCAACAATAGCATAAGATCTAGAAATGTAGCACCATCAACAACACATGAAACTCATCATCTCCTCAACATAGGTGAACAACATATCATGAATGAGGCACAAGCATCAAGTTAGTGAGCACCAAATCATCACCAAAAACAAGATGTATACTCCATATATGAGTAGAAATATAAATCATTATGGCTCATCCACATGAGTGCATAATGTCTCATCCATCAACATGCATCAAGATATCATGAGCAACAACATGATACATCTAGAATAGAAACTATGAACAATAAATTGCATACTCTATATGAACTATCTCCAACATATCATCTGATCTTCCATAGAAGCTACACAACCCATGACATAAATATCATCTAGCAGTATAATCATCATCAATATACTAACTTTGTCATGAAAAACATGTGATTTTGCTATTATATGGCAGCAACAACAAAGACTTGATTCCTGCAACACACTAATGATAAATAAGAACAATAAAACTGCTCAAACGCAAGTCCATTTGGAAGCGCAAATGCTCCCCCTGAATGTGTGATCTCCCATCACACCTAGGGAATGCACATAATAACTACATTGATGCCATATTATCATGAGTATTAATAGAATCCAAAACATATAGTTGTTCCAAAACCATCAACAAATGTACATGGTTGATGATTCATGAAATAAAATCAAACGATAATAGAAATAGATTTGAAAATGAAAGTGCACTTCAAACCTCAAGGACCCCCCCTAAACACGTGCAACTCCTACAATATGCAAAATTTTCTTCATGGGCACTTTCTAATATGATTTCATAATTAAATATTTTCATGCAACTCATTATGCAACCATATTCTCCCCCTAAGACCATGCAGGCCTTAATTTTTGGTGGAAGTTCCTTGCTACTCTTTCCTCCTCCAAATTTAAATCCACTGATACTTTTTCTCCTTATGCGGTTGACCTTGCATATTTGCCTCTCTTTGATTGGATCTCCGAAAACACATGTGAAGCTTGCAATCCTTTGCCTTATGGCCAATATGTCACACAAAAAACATACGTGACCAAGGAAGAGAGGAATAGGTTGATGTCTTCTATTGGTATAATTGACATTCCTTGCATTTTCCCTGCAATCAATAGCCCTATGGCCAAAATCATTGCATGAGAAACAATAACCATAAAAAAATCATTGCATGAGAAACAATAACCATAAAAAGGATTATTATACGTGATAGATGAATATTTCCTTTGCATGAATTCTTAATGTTGCTTCTCCTTTGGCTGCTCTTAGTGAGTATAAATAGGGCACAAAACTAGATTTTATCTCCCCTCTAACTTTTCTCTCTCTCTCTCCTTTGACTTTTGTTGAATTTCTTCTTCTTATTGCATAAATTTCAATGTGACTGAGTAAGTGGGTGATTGGTCTCCAAAGTGATGGAGTTTCCTTCTATTTATACACATCTAGGAGGCCAAATAACTACCCCTAGGGTTGACTTGTCCAAGGAGGGTTGACTTCATCTTCTGGAGGACAAATTGACTCTTTTGACTCAAATAAAAATAATTTATTTTTCTTCCAAGAAGTCCAAATGGGACTTTGACTCAAATATGTTTCTTTGACTCATATTAAATTTTCTTTTGGCTCAATAAACCTTAGAAGCATGAAGAACATGCTTTGACAAGAAATAAAATAATAATATTCATCATAATAAATTAATATAATAATTACATCAATATTACATCTGAATTTCATTACGAAGACCCACACTAGATACATTTTCAACATGAGAGGGAAAGGGCGAGGGGAAGTGGGGAGGGAGGGAGGAAGTGAGTGGAGGGTGGAGAGAGGCACAAAGTGAGGGAAATAGAGAGATAGAGATAGTGAAATAAATTGAAGGAGGGGGGTAGTTAGAGAAAGAGAGTGAGGGAGAGTAACAAATATAAGACAAAGTGGGTGAGAGTGAGTGGGGTAGAGAAATATAGACATGGAGGGAGAGATAGAGAGGTAAAGAGAAAGGAGGCAAGGTAAAGGGGGAGGTATTAATCAAGTGATCAAGCAAAAGAGAGAGAGGGCAAAGGAAGAGAGGGGTGAGAATTCAAATTTTTTCCTAATAAGAATGCATTCACATTCTTGTTGGGTATGTTTTTTTTGCAACAGGATTGTGTGCACATTCTTGTTGGATAAAATATTTTTCCCAACAGGAACACATGTACATTTTTGAATTTTTTTTTTTTCCAACAAGAATGTGACATTTTTACCCAACATGAACACACATGTTCCTAAAGCACACATGCATTATTTTCAATTTAATTATTTTTGGGGACAAGAGTTACAACTCTAATGTACATGTTTGTTGAGTTGATTTCTTTAGATATAGGTCTACGATGGTAAACCTAGTTGTGGTTACACTAGAAATACATTGAAATTTCCAATTTTTTTACAGCCTATCAATATATCATTTCTTATATTTTTTTTCTATAGGATAGGTAATCATTTGTGGATGGAAGTATAGAAAATTATGGATTTAATTGTGTAGATTCCAAATATATAATTATTTTCAAAAAGTTTACATTGCTTATTGGTTTTATATATTTGTAATGTTAAAGATACATACCTCTTTGTTTATGGAATACTTTTTGCAATCTTTAACCATTTATATATTATATATATATATATACACTTTACTGCACTTACAATATATAGTACACTAGTAGACTATATATATAGTACACTAGAGATGTACAATCTAAAAGAAAAAAAGAAAATTATTTGGTAATGTTAAGGCCTTTTTACAATGGAAAGTATTGTAATTTCCGGGATATAATGGGTTTCATCATCTTAAAAGAAATATAAAATTAAGGTATAAATTTTGAAAAAGCAATTGTGCATAAGAAAAATATGTTCCTTAACACTCTATAAATTTTTATAGCGAAATTTCATTGTTTATGTACTTAAACTTAACACTAACAAAAACATATGCATCACATTTTACATGAAAAATAACAGTCTTATTTTATATAAATTTTATATTGGTAAAGTTAATACATTTTTTTTACATTTCATCTTTCTACACCATATTCAAATTCATTGTGTAATTATTTCAAATAATCCTTCAAAATTAACAAAATGTTATTTTTCCATATTTACATCGTCATTAACACATCATGAGATAGCATTATTAATTTACATTCACCCATATAACATCATGAGATAGCATTATTAATTTACATTCACCCATATATATTCCTCCAAACGTAAAACATTTTAATCCAACCAGAAAATTTTAAAACTTACATTAAAAAAATGAATAATGCTTCCCCACAAACATGGGCCCATCAATATTAATATTTAAATATATTTATTTTCTCAAAGAATGCATTCATTTTCTCGAAAAATGCATTCTATTTTTTATTCATTTGCAACCTCTTTGCTTAACTTTTTATTTTACTTTCATATTAATTTTTGCATGATACAACACTAATCATCATATCATGTGACAATACCTTATGACTCCATGTTCTTGCCTTTGACATCTTTCATTTAATCACGTCATTATAACACAATTTACATGGTTTAATGGAAAATTGTTCAAGCTGGGTTATTACCAGCGACTTTAATTATGTGATTTATTTAATAATTAAGGAAAATAAGTAAAAAAAATTATGTGAATGTCAATTGTAATATAAATTAATATAGATTTATTTTAAATACAAATAACATGAAAAGAGATTTAATTTTATTATTTTTTATGTGAATTTCATTGCAATATAAATAACATAGATTTATTTTAAATAGGAATTTAATATGAAGAGAGATTTAATTTTGTCATTTTGCAATTTTTTTACAAGCAGATATTATTTAAATATTTTATTATAGTTATTTTTTTAGATTTTTATTTTATTTATATGAGCAAAATTTCAACTTTGATGACGAACATACATAATTACAGATCATACTGAGCTGTAAAATAAACCTCTGTCATTCTACAACCCAATAAAATAAACTTTTGAGTTTAATTATTTTTATTTGAGAAAATTACATTATAATTTTGTTCATTACTTCATTCTGCTAAAGAAATTGTGCGAATAACCCTAATATACGGGACTTTAGAGTATATTATGCACACCCTATTGCGCTAAGACAGACACATACTCATAGGAGTGTTGATCCATCCCTTCGTCATATCACAAATTGTGCATGTGTATGGATGTGGATGCACTGCAAGTATAGGTATTAGTTGTGCTCAAGTTCCATATCATTATGTGGCAATGATATTTTTGTTATTAGGCACAAAGTGTTGTTAATTGGATCTTAATGCTCATCATTGTGTTGGCAAAATATACTGCAAATTCTTACACGATTTCTTTTTTCACTCCTTCGATTGATTATTTTCAAAAACATTGTATAGATTTATAGTATTAATATAAATTAAATTAAATTATTATAATGAAATAAAAAAATGATTTCAAGTTAGTATGTTTTTTTTAAATCAAATTTGTATCTCATTTTAAATAAATCTTAATTTTAAATTTATTCAACGTGTCAATAATTTAAATGTATAAAAAAATAGAAATTGATACGTATTTAAGTGTTCTTAGTAAAAATTAAGAAATTGATAAGTATTTAAGTGGTCTTAGTGAAAATTAAGAAGGTACCAAATAAATTTATTAAATAATCATCCATATTTTTATATTTATACTTTTAACATGTTTCCGGAGTCCAATTTTTTTTAAGCGGAGAGATTAAGGAATGAAAATCTAATCTTTAATAGCTTGAGGTCTTTTAATTACTGAATAAATTTAAAAATAAAATAGATATAAAAATTATCGTAATAAAATTTGAAGCTTCAACCTTATTTTTTAATTTTAATGGTAAATTTTGAATCCACCGACTTTCTAAAATATTCTAAAATCCAGTTAGTTTCAGCAATCATTACATTATGATATCGTCGGCTAAATCTACACAGACTTCTGTCTGAAATTTCTCGCATGATTTTTCAAAGTGCTTGCCCAATAGGCTGCTTAACAGACTTGCTATATGTAGCGTATTAATATGAGTTGGAATCAAATATTGGAGTGGGTCACACACAATCCGCCGCTGTAATCAAAGGAAATAGATGAAGTTACAGACGCATTTGGACGGTGACCTCTCAGTAGAGAAGCTGTTGGAGAGTCTTGCTGTGTCTTTGTCGTGGCCTCGTATGGCCCTACCACAGATTCTACGATCGACTCCAGCTCCTTCACCACATCGCCCATTTTAGGACGATTCACAGCCGAATCCCCAACGCAGCGCAACGATAAGCTTACGAAACTTTGAAGAAGTGTTTGAGAAATTGGGGAATCTTTGAGAAAGGGGTCCACTATGTGGCGTCGGACGGCATTCACTCCATCGGTATCCATCGCTGTCTTCACCTCTCGGACCAGATATTTTCCACCTTCAATTAGGGGAGGCTGAGACGTTAGAATTTCCAGTAATACAACACCAAAGCTGTATACGTCGCTCTTGTGACTTAGTTGCTGCGACATGTAATACTCCGGATCCAGGTACCCCTGCCCAACTCATTATTGTTCAGCATTTCACCGTTGAAAGCTAGACACATAATTAGTGGTAACAAAAAATGAATTATTTTAAAAAGATTAGTGGTTACAAAATATGAATTAACATTTCCCTAATTCAACCCACTCATTCAAATTACAATGTTTAAAACAATCCATCCATACCAATTAAAGTTATTCACTCAACTAATTAACTTGGATTGGGATTCACGCAAATACATCCCTAAGTTTCCGTGGAGAGTCTATGGCAGTTGTAACACTTTAGATCTGGAAAAGTTGGAAGTGTGCTCATACTTACAATGGTTCCTTTGACTTGAGTCCATACATAATCTTTATTCCCGGTGTCAGCAAAAAGTTTGGAAAGTCCGAAGTCGGCTACCTTGGCAACCATGTTGTCGTCGAGCAAGATGTTGGACGACTTCACGTCTCTGTGTATTATTGGGGGATCTGCATGCTCGTGAAGATATGCCAATCCCCTCGCTGCCCCTAATGCGATATTCATCCTCTTGCTCCAATCAAGACGACTTCCGGTTTTGCCTGTTATTTGAATGGACAAAATACTTTTGTTGAATCGCGGCCAATTTCTATGGTGAGCTAATCAAATAGACAGGAACCAAAAGAGGATGAGACGTGAGAAGAAAATTACCTGAGAGATGATCTCTCAGCGTTCCATTTGGGATGTAGTCATATACAAGCATTTGCTCCGAGCCTTCCTCGAAACAAAATCCAACGAGTCCCACCAGATTCTTGTGATGAACGCGAGACAACAGTTCTACTTCCGTCTTAAATTCTGCAACACCTTGGTTAGACTCTTCCTTCGCCCTTTTCACAGCCACCATCTGTCCGTCATCGGGCAGTATTCCTTTGTACACCTGCATATCCGTACGAAAGTCATATGAATTCAGTGAGTCATCAGATATTCAATAGAACATTTGGCACATATCTTTGTTTGTTTTGGTTTTTTATAAATCTAAGAAAATAGTTTAATGATTCGATGCAAAGATACTTGGCCATGACTAAAATCTGCATTTTTAGGAATGGTTAGCAAATAATTCCAGTGATTTTTACAAGTTTTGACAGGGATGAATCTGATAGTGTACGTTTTGACAGTCTGAAATCATATTATTGAAGAGTTGTTTTGTTTTGGAAATAATAGTGTACGTTTTGACAGTTCAAAATAATATTATTGAAGAGTTGTTTTGTCTTGGAAATAAGTGTGTACAGTGGGAAACATCCAATGTTTCGGGTCAATTTAAAACAAATTTTCTGTCCTGACATAGGTGGAGCATCCACTACAAAGGTGTTTGTCTCTAGTTTCCAGTTATTTTCAAAAACAATTAATTCACAATAATAATTATTAGATAAATAGCATTTGTAAATAAAAGCTAGTAATAACAGTCTACTTCACAACTAAATTATATGAAGTCTATTAAACAATAGCCAGAAGGAATATTGACTTATTGGTAAATACTATTTAATTTAAAATTAGATAAATTATACTGGTCGATCAAATATTGTCCGTGTGATTTTTTCTGAAAATCTACTTAAATCAACATATTATTTAATTTTTAAATAAAATTTAAAATTATTTTGAAGCATTTAAATGTACATTTTC
>APFE031298649.1:39906-52561 GCA_000404065.3 Pinus taeda | reverse complement strand
ATGAAACACTTCTATATATTCCCCTCGCATATGTTAGCAGGGGTTGGACATTGGATGTAAAGGATTGTTCATATCTATTCTACTGTAACTCTCAGAGAAGTAATACAAAAGACAATGGAATTTCAAAAGCTCTGTGTTGCTTGATGTTTTCTGGTGTTTAGCTGAAAGTTGCAGGATTCCTGCGTATTTCATGGCACAATAAGTTTCTCTTATAACTCTTTGTTATGTGTTTTATTATCTTTCATATCTCTTTCATGTTTCCTATGTGTTACAGTTAATAGCAAGGAAAAAGAATAGTTCCAGGACTTAATCACAGATTACCCTGAACTCAATCTAAGCTATTTTGAATGTCTTTGTTCAGTTATGGTAATGAAAGCATAATTCTTAAACTGCTACCCTTTCACACTATATCTTCATAGTGATTATTGTTTCAGGAATTCAAGTTTGCTCCTGAGGAATACATCCCTTTCTCACACCCCAGCTTAGTGGAAAATTCTTAGTTGCTTTTCACTTGTTGTTTACACTCCATCATCACAATTTCAAGTTTGTTTCATGAAGTATCTAAATGGCCCTGTAATTCCAGCTGCTCAAACTCAAGATTTCAAGAAACCAATAGCCACAGACTCCATTTCCCAATGGACTAACTTTCTCTGCAGAACTCCACTTTAATTACAGAAAGACATCCTTCCAACCAAACATAAACCAAAAACCTTTACTACATAACTAGCCTAATATCACCACAGAACAGAGACAAACCTTATAGAGAGAGCCCTCTCTGATTACAGCTGGGCTAGAAGTTGTAATCCAAATATTGGTTAGTGGTTACCCCACCCGTATTCCCTTGGGAGTCATAGGGAACAACCTGGGTGTTAACACACTGAATTCAGACGTGGGCAATTTAAACCATCAATGCTCCTCGGTACATACCTTGGAGACCACCTTTGCTCGAGGCCATCCTTGTAGCCACAAGACCCTTGTTGTGCATGATGAGTTCAGAAAACACCATCCAAGATTAGGAACCAATGCTAGACACCATCAACACTTCAATTGTTGATTATAAATTCCTACCATATGTTATCACACAAACACCCCTCTTATACCCTCCACCTGGTTTTACATCATGCCAAGTCATGAAACTACTCACGTTGCCAAATATGGATATCGCAATACTAGTATGGTATTTGGCCCACCAGACCATGTCCACAAACCCGGGTATCACCTTGATAGGCATCATTCCTATAGCACCTCCTCAAGAAACCACCCCACATCAAGTAATGCCTTCCTGGACACTAGTTGGTGCTAGCAAGAGGGATAAGAAAAAGGGAAAGAAGGTGAAAGCTTCAAACTCTTCCTCATCCTAGATACCTCCAACCAGTGCTTTGTGTGAAGTAGTTTAGAACCCTACCAACATGTGCCCTAGGTTAAAAGAGTTAAAATCCCTTGTGCATGCCCCAAAAATGCCAATGACCCCACCTCTGCCTACTAGAGAAAAGGCCACAAAAACATGTAATAAGGCATTGTGACCAACCATCCATGTATTTTATGCACATAGTACAAGAATTAAACTCATAATTACCCCAAAATCCATCAATATTGAGATGAATTAAGTGCTCTCGCCGAAGCCAATATCATGGCTCCATCACTTCCCACCACACCAATGGCGGATGATGGATCCAAAACCATGTTTTGTGTTTTTTAGGAAGAATATTTGTGCTCATATTCCCCTAACACCCATGGCCACACAACCTCCCAACGTATGAGGAAGCAACCAAAATTAGTGGCATGTCAACCTTCCTCCTTGTGCACATTATGTGATGAACCAGACCACCTTATTAACCAATGTCTCAAGTTACAGGATTTAATAAATGGTACCCTTCTCCTCAATTTTTCCCTAACAATAGACCGAAGATCAAATTCCATAGTTTCCACCTTTGTACATGGAATGATGATACTCGATTTTTCCCAACCCTTCCTTGATACCATGAAACATTGTATTTTATGCACCAATTCATCATTGAGAACTAAACATCTATCCAAACAGATACACAGTTTCAGGATAATGCCATGCCATTAAGGCATGATGGATCTAGAATCATTTTTTGTGTGTTCGAGAAGAAGCACCATATGTGGTTCATCCAAGCACCTAGTGCCCTATTACCCCTACCCCAGGTCAAAATTTAGAAGCAAGACAAAATAGCCTCAGGAATTTTTGTCAAAACCTCCTCGCACATGTGCCTTATCTAGAAGACTTGACCATCTTCTCAATCAATGCAAAGAATTGAGAAATATTGAAGAAATATTTTTCTTTTTGGTTCATATACCTTGACCTACTCACTCAAATCAAGCTAGACACTCATGTGATCATTGTCACATCTACTCCCAAATACATCATACATGGAATTGTCAATACCTTCCATGTTTCTGAATAGCAAGAGAAACATTGAGGCAAACTGACATTGGAGGTACACAACATGTTGATACTAATATTTAGAGGTGGCCAGCACCTAGGAGTGCCCCATCTCATTAGATGAACCTGGTGTCATCATCTCACACTATGGAAATACTGACATCCACACAATTTATCATGTTATGACTACTCTTCTGTGAAATGTTTGTACCAATGACTCTCATATTTTGGAGACATGCCCTCTATTATGAACATTTGGGCAGCTTAGAATTTGACATCCCTAAGTTCACCATATCCATGAACACTAACCTATCATAGAAGAAGATGCATTGGCTCCTAGGACACTGAAATTATCACAGGAACCTACTCCCACTCACCATCACTCCACCATTACGGAGATTCTACCATCACCTAGTGTTGACGACACACAACATCACATGCAATTCATTTTCTCTTCCGTAGGAACCCTGATTCATGTTGTCTTCTCATCATTTTTTTGTGTCAAGATGGATAAACCCACCACAATGATGGTACCACCACTAACTGTGTAGACCCATCCCATCTACACATTTTCAACTTCGCTTGGTTATACAAAATAAACCACCAAATGATTTTATTACTCGTCTTCTAGTACAAATAAGCCTAAGCTCCACCCTCACAACCTCATGCAACCCAGTTCAAAATTAGATAATTTTATTCACTGAGATGAAGATATTATTAAGGCCATGACAAAGTTTGAGTGTCCATGGGATGCCATGAATCACTGTTCTTTATTTCTAACCGAAAAAGAATATGTACCTATTAATACACCCAACCATGATATTTTCACAATAGATTGAAAGGATTTCCTCCCACCAGGATAGGTAGATTGGTTTAAAAATCTCATCCCAACAACATATGCATTCGAGGAAGGGAACATGTTAAATATCTAGCCTACCATTAAGGTCAATATTTTAAGAAAACATGGCATTGTCGAAGAGATCGCGTTGGGGGAATAATGTTCCAGAGAAGAGTTGACCTCATACAAAGTCATATTTCAAGAATATAGGGATATCTTTGCATGGACTTACTATAATATGCCAAGCATTAGTCCCACCATCATGGAGCACCAAATTGACACATGGACTTATTCTCACCCCATTCGAAAAAACAACATCAACTCCATCCTTCTAAAGTTGAAGTTATCAAGTAAGAAATTGACAACCTCCACAAAGTTGGCTTCATTTATCCTATCACTTACACTTCTTGGGTTTCCAACCTTGTACTCGTCATGAATAAATAGGGAAACATTTGCATCTATTCTAATTTTTGAGATCTGAACAAATCATGTCACAAGGAAAATTATCCTACAGCATTCATCAACCAAGTTATTGATGCATGTGTTAGTCACAAAGCATTATACTTCATATATGGGTTCTCTGGGTATAATCAGATTGAGATTCGCCATATGGATCAGCATAAAATAGCCTTCACAACCCCATGGGGAACATTTTCATATCTAGGCATTCCCTTTAGTCTTAAAAATTCTCATTCCACCTTCGAGTGGGCCATGAATTACATCTTCCATGATCTGACTCATCTCATCCTCATCTATTTGGATGACCTCAGTGTACGATCTAAAATGTGTGCAAATCATTTGGATGATTTTTGCCTAGTGTTTCAAAGATGTCGACAATACAACCTGTGCTTGAACCCTCTCAAGTGTGTCTTCTACATCAATGTGGGGAGGCTACTAGTATTCTTTGTTTCCCAGCAATGCATTAAAGTTGGCCCTCTGAAGGTCTAGGCCATCTCGGAAGTGCCCCCTCCAAAAAATTTAAAGTAGTTACAAAGATTGTAGGGTAAGGCTGCACTCTTATGATGTTTTGTACCTGACTATGCCACTTTTGTGCATGGAATCTTACACCTTCTTCGTCAAGATATGCCTGTCAATTGGGATGAGCGGGCACAAAAATCATTTTAAGCCTCAAAAGATGCAATATCTCAAGCTCCATTGATTAGCCTCCTTCACCATAATAAGGATTGCACTCTTTACCTATCATCATACGATGTTGTAATCGTTGGGGCATTAGTTCAAGAAGTACCTGATTATAGAGAACATGTAATATATTACGTCAATAAGAGCCTCTTTGGGCCTACCTTGAATTATGAGTTAGTCGAAAGTCCACCTTAGTCCTAGTACACTTCATACATAAGCTTCCACATTACATCATCTTATGGACCACCACTGTAATAGAAAATAGCAATCCCATGAGATATTACTCACTCTTCATATGATGAACCACAAATACCCTCGATTGGTAGTTATACTGGAATAATTTGACCTACAATTTTCTTCCCCCAAAAGAAAGAAGGCACTTATCCTCACTTAGTTCATCAAATATCTCCCTATAGAGACCCAAGGGTCCCCTATTAATGATGCTTTCCCTAACAAACACTTGTTCTTTGTATCAATATATGACATTTGGTACGATGACATCCTCCTTTTTCTATGGACTCAAAAGTTTAAAACTCAGCTCACTCATGATAACTAGAGGCGCATTCACCAGCAATCCCCGTATTACCTCCTTATGGGGGACACCCTTTATCATCGATGCATTGACACCATCCTCCATCAATGCCTTACTCTTGAACAAGCTGAGAAAGTCTTAAATGATTTCCATAATGGAGCTTGTGACGACTATATATTAGGGATGGCTATCACTTAGAAATTCCTCTATTCTAGTTATTTCTAGCCAACCCTATTTCTTGACTGCTTTCAAGCAGTCAAGAGATGTGAGCAACCACAAAAATACATTTATAAGGAGGGATATCCACTAACTCCCCTACACTTGGTCATCATTGTTGTCCCCTTCTGTAAATGGGGAATAGAATTCATCACTTGCAACCCTCCATCTTCAGGCAACCATAAGTACATTGTGGTCGTCGTCGACTACACCAAATGGGGAGAGGACACACCCACATATAATAACATCTTTGACATTGTTGCATGATTTTTCTTTAACCATGTCATAACACAGTTGAATGTTCCCAAGGAATTGGTCTCAGATCATGAAAAACACTTCAAGAATGAGATATTTAAGGATTTATCTCAACACTTTGGTTTCTCTAATGAATATTTTTGTCAATACTATCCTCAATCCAATGGCTAGTTAGAATATGTCAACAAATTCCTCAAAATGATATTTCAATGTATGGTGAACAACCATAAAACCAATTGACACCACATCGTGTTTTCGACCTTATGGGCTTACCGCACCATGGTCAAAGCTGCCACAGGATTCACACCCTTCCAATTAGTCTATGGGGTTGAAGTTGTTCTCCCCATTGAGTGCAATATCCCTACCTTAGACTCAGCCATCAAACTTCTCTCTAAAACCACATCTTTAGAGTAAATGTTGTTGCAGCTGGAACACATTGACGAAATTCAGTGAGAGACTCTCCAACATAATGAAGCACACAAAAAATGGACCAATCCTCTTTCGAGCACATTGTCACCCCTCGAGCACATCGGCACAAAAGGCTTCTTGTCAAGCTTACAAGAACCTCTCCCACTTCCAAAGATTAAATATTCCCAAGATCCAGTGATTAACCAATTGCAGAATTAATAATGTGCTTGAAAATAGGTGTATGCTTATGCTTATTTTTAACTAACCAAATGCCTTAAGTTCTATTGCTTATGCTGATATGTAAATACATATAACAGTATATAATGCAGCAATAAAATAAAGACACATAACAACAATGTAATATGGAGTTCACCCAAAACTCTTGGGCCATCTCTTTGAGCTCTAGTCAACTCGACTAGGCCCTCTGGGATTATGGCATAAGTCCTTTTACAAGCTCCATGCTCAACTCCACTAGTTTACATAGAACACAATGGGCTTACAACACCATCTTATCCCTGGCTCTGAGGCTCTTAGGATTTCTAGCTCTGGCTCTAGCTTTGCCTCTCGGCTTTGGCTCTGGCTCTGGCTCTGGTTCTGGCTCTTAGCTCTAGCTCATGGCTCCGGCTTTGGCTCTCGCTCTAGCTCTAGCTCTAGCTCTAGCTCTTGGCTCTCAGCTCTGGCTTCTCTAATCTCTCTCTCTCAACCTCTACATGCCTCTATAATTCACTTGACCTCTAAGCGACTCTTCGGCAACCTTCTAGTGACCCTTTCCAGCAACTTTCAGCTCTTTGGTTTTTCGCTCGACCTCCAAGCGACTCCAAAAACTCCCTCAGCTACTTGCACTTCCCACTACCTCATCAATTGAGCTATCTAGGTTATTTGAGGCATTATTCTGGCTCTACGGCTTCCCCAGCTATTTCTCTGCATGTAATCATTCCTCTGCAACTCTGCGACTTCTTCCGCTCCTTGTCTCTTCGACTGGCCATATGGCTCTATGGCTCTGTGGCTCTCTCTATGTTACAAATGCATCATTGTCTATAAAAATTCTTCTTGCAACATGGCACAATGATTAGGGGCAATTACAAAGGTATCGAGGCATTCTTCCAGGCAAAAATCCAAAAATGGAATGAAATTCCAACACAAAGAGATTTAGTGGAAATACACTATCGAGTGCGAAATCCAAACTTCAAATTCTATGAAATCGCCCCTATAAACCCTATCGAGTCTACCTTTCATCAGCATATTGCAATCGCAGAGGCGGGAGGTCTAAAAACCTCAATACATGGGAATACACAGAAATCCTGAATTCCTGGATTTCAAAATTTCTAAAATCGGATCTATAATCCCATCGGGTCTGGCCCTTATCGAAATATCGTATTGCAATCGCATTGGCCCTGGCATCAGGGATCACTGATTAAATATGGACTATTGATCTGCTCCTTAATCAAACGGTTGATATCACATCACATGTCACTATGGCATCGGCCCTTTGTATTGAGGATCTTTCCATATGCCATGGCCCATGGAGACACCGATCCACCGATCCTCTAATCGTTGATATCTCTGATCATCGCTATCAGCTCCAATTGCAAATCGTAATTAGTATATCATAGTGCCTAGGGTCCCGATATTGCATGCGAGCCTACCTCCGATCCAATATATTGGATATTTTTGATCGGGGGTCCCTTCCGCCTTTGCGTTAAGTCCTCCTCTTAATCCTTCCAATGTGATTTTCGTTTGTAAGGCCTTAAGCCCATTTTTGGAAGAATTTTCCTCCTTTTCAAAGGAACAAAGGAAAACTTCATTTTGCGACAACTTCATCATCCAAAGTCCATTTTAGCCCATTCATGTTGCAGTACATTCATAATTAAAAGATCTAGGCAATGGGACTATTTCCAAGAGCATCCTTGGACTTTCAATTTCCTTTGTGAGGAACACTTTAGACTTAGAAATCTATCCAAGATCCATTTTGGATCACGCCTTCCCACTAAAATAAATTTTCGTCTCCAAAATACTGATATACTAATCTGAATAGTAACTAAGGGTAACAACACCCTCTTCTTTCAGCCTCCATACACTTGCCTTGCATAGTGCCTCTGATCTAAAGCCTTTGACCACTTTCCTTCCTCGATGTGTTGGTCCTCTTGGGAAGAACTATTTTCCTCCTTGACTTCATGCAAAATTCCTGCTAAGATGGTCACAAAAGGTAGTTTGAACTTCTCTACCTTGATCATTGACCCAAGGTAGCTCAAAGAAATGTGAAGTTACATCTGCTTCACAAAATTTTCATTTGGACTTGTTTGAAAAGATGTCAACAACAACTGTTAACAACAACAGAAATACAGAAAACAACCGGATGGACTAAACTCCTACTTCAACAAAAGAAATAGATTTCACATCTTCTGAACACCTCCTTGTCTTACATCTACATACAAATTATGGACTAGATAACAAGCCTACAAAACATGCCTTTAAAATAAATGACCCTTCAAGTCAAGCATGTAGAAAAATACCATTTGGACTCTTTTTCAAAAGATGAAACACTTCATCATTATCTCTATCTTGGAGACCAAGTTAACTTCTCCCAAGTCAACATTGCATCACATGCATGTCAAAGCAATCAACCCTTCAAGTTAATCACACATACATGTTCAAAAACAAGGAAATCATCAACATCCCTATGTTCATGCACAACATTCTCATTCATGTATTTCATCCTTCAACTTTTGCTTAAGCACACTGTACTTTCGAAGCTAAAATGAAATATAATGTTGCAGCAACAAAGTGAGTCTGCTACTCAACTTCTCCATTCACGTTCTTGGTAAAATCCTGCAACTTGCATTCCATTAAAAGAGAAATGCAAATAGATCCATCAATAGACATGCAATCATAATTGGATAAGAACTCTAACCATTACTTACTAATCCATTTCAAAGGTCTTTCCTTTGTCTGCACAATAGCATCAACATGTGAATCATCCTAAAACACATCATCCATGGAAACTTCCTTTCCATATCTGCCATCATCTCTTTCCACCTTCTTCAGCTTTCGTGGAAGCATTTCTGGATTCGAGTCAAACACCTTTGAGCAAGATGTTCTTGCTTATGGCAATAAGTGCAACACATGTGCATCCTCTTGACAGCATGATTTTCCTTGTCTAATGGACCTTTGGCTTCTTGCTTCTTTTCCTTCAAAAGTTTCCTGCATGTGGCTATCCTCTTCCGACATCTAGAAACTTTATGGCTATCCAAACCACAAAAGGAACATGAAATTCTTTTCCCATATCTTTGTGGAACTCTATCATGCTTTGCAAAATCAAAAGGAAGATGTTTAGAACCAGATGTATACCTTTCTCTTTCACCTTTATTGCCTTCATGAGGAGGTGAATCAAATGAAGAAGTGGCTCCCTTTGGAACACAATCAATCTCTTCAAGGATTTTAGAGTTTCCAAAACTCTCAGGTTTAACTGTGTGCTTGTGAACACCTGCATACTACAACTGATGTTTCAAGCTATTTCATTCCTCCTGAATACAATCTTCACAGTCTTGAGGTAGAATACCTGAAATGAAACTCCTTCTTGGAATTGTTTCAATGGCCTTCATGGAAGCTTTGGGACTTTCTCCATAAGACTGTCCATAGACAAGACCCAAATACTTAGGCATTTTCTCAACCATTATTGGCTCAATAATACCCTGTGCATGTTTACCCAAGACTTTTCCTTCATAGCCCATCTTGAACATTAGCTTGAAACCTATGCCTCTAGTATGCTTTTCAAAACAACCAATACAAGCATTCTTAGAAGAATTTGAAGACAAAAAGGAATGGTTTACCTCTTCTTCAAGTTGATACTTGACTAAAGCTTCTTTGGCAACAAAGAGTTGTGTCTCCAACTCATGCATCCTTTTCAGGTTCATATTTGCAATATGAAGTTGTGTCTCCATTTCCTGCAATTCGTCAAAAAGCAACTGCTTCTCTTCCTCCATGAAATTCAACTGCTCTCTAAGTATGTTGCTATTCCTTCCATCCTCATACATTTCCCTCACCTTGTCCATCATGGTGAACAAGTCTTGCTTCATGTCTCCATCAAAGAATCATGTGATGATGAGGGAATTTGAGGACTCACTTGTAGAAGTTGTCATTTATCAGAATGCACAAAAGAACTTCAAACAAGATTAAAAAAGAGCTTATTCAAGCAACCTTTTGCAACAAACCTCTTATGCTTCAAGGATTGCCTTGAGGTTCTTTTGGATGAGAAGAATGCCTTCAGCCGTTCTTCCTTTTTGTCCTCTCCTGGATTCAACTAACAATAGCTTTCCCTTCACCTCTACAAAATCAAACAATATTCAATCTGCAAACAAGCATACAATCAATCATACAATCAATCCTTGAATGCCCAAACACCTTTCAATCAAGCAATCCTTTGTTCTACCAATCAAGCATTTTGATCTGATACCACTTTCATTGGTATAACCAGCTTTGATATCACCTTCCTGAAGGTGGGGTTAATCAATCTCAGGATCTAATACCTCCTGATCTTAAAATGGGGCACGAAAGGCTTCTTCTCAAGCTTATAAGAAGCTCTCCCACTTCCAAATCTTAAATATTCCCAAGGTCTAGTGATTAACCAATTGCGGAATTAATAATGTGCTTGAAAATAGGTGTATGCTTATGTTTATTTTTAACTGACCAAATGCCTTAAATTATGTTGCTTATGCTGATATGTAAATACATATAATAGTAAATAATGCAACAATAAAACAAACACGCAGAAGAACAATGTAATATGGAGTTCACCCAAAACTCTTGGGCTACATCTCCTTGAGCTCTAGTCAACTCGACTAGGCTCTCTGGGATTATGGCATAAGTCCTTTTACAAGCTCCATGCTCAACTCCACTGGTTTACACAAAACAAAATGGGCTTAGAACACCATCTTATACCTAGCTCTGAAGCTCTCAGGCTTTCTGGCTCTGGCTCTGGCTCTCGGCTCTGGCTTTGGCTCTGGCTCTGGCTCTCGGTTCTAGCTTTGGCTCTGGCTCTCGGCTCTGGCTCTAGCTCTGGCTCTGGCTCTGTCTCTTGGCTCTGGCTCGTGGCTCTAGCTCTGGCTCTGGCTCTAGCTCTGGCTCTTAGCTCTCGGCTCTGGCTTCTCTAAGCTCTCTCTCTCAACCTCTGCGTGCCTCTGTAATTCGCTTGACCTCCAAGCGACTCTTCGACAACCTTCCAGCGACCCTTTTCAGCAACTTTCACCTCTTTAGTTTTTCGCTCGACCTCCAAGTGACTCTAAAAACTCCCTCAACTACCTGTGCTTCCTGATACCTGTAAATTGAGCTCTCTATCTAATTTGAGGCATTCTTTTGGCTCCGTGGCTTCCCTAGCCATTTCTCTGTGTGTAATCATTCCTCTGTGGCTCTACGGCTTCTTCTGATCCTTGTCTCTTTGACTGGCCATCTGGCTCTATGGCTTTGTGGCTCTCTCTACATTACAGATGCATCATTGTCTATAAAATGCCCACTTGCAGCGTGGCACAATGATCAGCGTAGTTACAAAGGAATCGGGGCCTTCTTCGAGGCAAAAACCCAAAAATGGACTAAAATTCCAATACACAGAGATTTACTGGAAATACACAATCGGGCATGAAATCTGGACTTCAAATTCTATATAATCGCCCTTATAAATTCTATCAAGTCTGCCTTTCATCGACATATCACAATTGCATAGGTGGGAGGTCTAAAAACCTCAATACACGGGAATACACAGAAATCTCGAATTCCTGGATTTCAAAATTTATGGAATTGGATCTATAATCCCATTGGGTCCGGCCCTTATCGGCATATCGCTATCACAATCGCATTGGCCTTGGCATCAGGGATCGTCGATTAAATCTAGACCATTGATCTGCTCCTTGATCAGATGGTCGATATAAAATCGCATGTCGCTATCGCATCGGCCCTTTGTATTAGGGATCTTTCCATATGCCATGGACCACGCCGATGTTGATCCGCCAATCGCCAATATCTCCATTCATTGCTATTGACTCCAATCACAAATTGCAATTGACATATTGTAGTGCCTGCGGTCCCGATATCGCGTGCGGTCCTACCTCCAATTCGATATGTCGGAGATCATTGATCAGGGGGTCCCTTCCACCTTTGCATTAAGTCCTCCTCTTAATCCTTTTGATGCGATTTTCCTTCATAAGGCCTTAAGCCCATTTTTTGAATAATTTTCCTCCATTGCAAAGGAACAAAGGAAAATTTCCTTTTGCGATAACTTCATGATCTGAAGTCCATTTTATCCCATTCAAGTTGCAGTAGATTCAGAATGAAGATATCTACGCAATGGGGCTATTTCTAGGAGCATCCTTGGGCTTTCATTTTCCTCTGTGAGGAACACTTTAGACTTAGAAGTCTATCCAAGATCCATTTTGGATCAATAAACCATCAATAATCAAGCCGAATACGATGTTTTCATAGGTATTTTGGTCGATGTCTATCATCTAGGTATCAGTCACCTACATGTGTTCCTTGATTCCTAGCTCATTGTTTCACAGTTGAAAATCACCTTCAAGGTACATCATCCATGCCTTTTTCAGACATATTTGCATGCACAAAGGTTAGCTCGTGATTTTGATCACATTACATTTTCACATATATCAAGAGATCAAAATCATATAGATGACCACATAGCTAATCAAATCCTATATTAGCATGCATCACATATATATCATCAACAAGACACATAAATCATGATCTTCATATTCATCAAATAAATGCAACATACATCACATATATAGATGCATATAGATAAAACAAATCATGAAAGTTACAAAAATGACCGTCTCCTATATATATATCTACATAT
>APFE031298649.1:8852-39759 GCA_000404065.3 Pinus taeda | reverse complement strand
TATATATTTTTATGTGTGTGTACAACAAAATACATCCACTAGAACAAGCTAGAAAAATAAGTCATCAACAAGAGAGCATCCTCATAATGGGTGCCTTCCTTAGTACATACATAACAAAAAATACATCTAGGGCCAAGGGCCAGCATCCCCTTCATCCCCCGCCTAAGGCTCCCTAACCTAGTATGGAGCCAAGATAGGATGATCAATTGCCACTTCCATCACAAGACGACGAAGGATAGGGTGCCGCACTCTATCGTGAGTCATAACCCTCTCCACCGTGTCCTCCACCAAAACCTCCCAACCCTCCTCAAGTATCCCATGAAGTAAGGTAGCCACATGATCCCATACATTCTCTACATCTCTAACATGAGCGTCAACAGCCTTTACATGCTTACACAACCTATCCATCTCAACCTGGGAAAAATAGTTAGCTCCCTCTCTAGAGGGACTCCTTATCTCGATCTAACAGTGTTGATTCATTCTCACAGGGTCTTGCTACATCGTGTCATCTCTCCGCCTCCATGGTACATCTACCACACCTACTATACCTAATCGACGAGGATCATTTGCCACTAGGTAGGCTAAAAAACATCCTTGAAGACCCACATATGCAAGAAAAAATAGATGGTATCAATATAATCATACATATACATCATAAATACATGAAAATAATCACAAACGAAGAACACATAGACCACATTCCAGCTAGTTTGCAAGCGCCGCTTGGAGGTAGTCGCATATATGGATGTCTTATAAAGTCTACACTAGAATAGGGGTATGCTAGAATCATTTGAGGGTTGGACCTAAACTAACCCTCCATCATGGGGTTCTAGTAGTGCCCCACCTTTCCCCCACCTACTCCAGGCATCAACTGAGCCCACCGCCATATCCGTGGTCTCTTAGAGGCCCTAGTGGCAGTGCTATTATAACGCATAACATCAAAACCCTCTCATAAATGATGATACAAAGCATTTTGTCATAATAATAACTCTAAGACAGACCCCTACACACCTACATGATATGTAATGTCATCCCCCTCCATATAAAACTCGACTAGTCATAGAAATGACCCTCCTAGAGTCTCTGAAGGATGACAATCTATGGCCCGAACACTTGGTGAGTGGTAGATGACCTAGAGAGGTGCACAATCATCACTAAATAAACTCTTTCAGCTAAATCCATAATTATCTCAACTCAAAAGCATCCCCCATTGATAACATTGGGCCCGTAGTGGCCCTCTACCCATGCATGAAGGTTCACCTGACCAGGCACAAACGACATCTGGAGTACCTCTCCACACGGGATCAGTCCTGTAACAAAATAAACATCTACTGTAGTGGTGAATTCCAACTCTCGTCCCCAAACCTTAAACACCTCTCAATCTGTCTCCCAACTCCATATCACAAAATGCAGGAACTCATCATGTGGCCTAAGCATGAGGTTTTGAATGAACTTCAACAACTCCCATCCCAGTAGCATAATGCTCACCTAATCATACACAACCACAAATATTTGGAAGTGATCCCAATCCTGCTCCCTCCATGTCATCCCCATCCTACCACGAAGGATGTAAGGAACCAAAAATTAGCCTCAAAGGCTTACAAAAAATTCCCTTTCGGTAAGCCCGCGAGCCTGTTTTTACAACAGGCGTAGAGTCACACATCTATCCCTTAGATAAATGCATGGTACCAACCAAATCAAACCTTGACATATGTGCAGTCAACAATTTTTTTAGACCTTAACATGTAGAGATGTCATTTCAAATACCACACATATGTTCCATGTATATACACACACAACACATGACTGTTTCATGAGTAGTCGCACTAGTTTTGCATATGTCATCTCAAAAGCCACAAGTTCATCATGTTGAATACCTCACGTTTTTTTTACCCATAGTCACACATATCATGTGACTTTATCAATTGAACCCATAGGGAGAGTGCAACTATCTCTCAGTTGCGTGGGGGGACTATGTGACTGTCTCACAGTTGCCCGCAAAATTTCTCATTTAGCC
Organism: Pinus taeda; assembly: GCA_000404065.3. NCBI lineage: Eukaryota > Viridiplantae > Streptophyta > Pinopsida > Pinales > Pinaceae > Pinus > Pinus taeda. The sequence goes on along the minus strand of APFE031298649.1, from coordinate 37,742 downwards.
CTAAAATGAGGATCATAAAAGCCACCCTGTATGGCCTTCCTACCCTACCCTACAAAAATTACAAATCTTAGGCTATGTTCTCTTATCTTTCGGTCCTCGTGTAGTTCCTGGGTGCACAGGTTGACTGCAACAAAAAAAAATAGTTCCAGGAACTGCTTTGCACTCCAATTCAGCAATTTCAAATGAGGTGGCATATGACCCACTTTGCCCTATATATCTCCCTCTTTGTCCTCTTCCAATCCCAGTACAGGAGCTCAGGACCTATGTTCTCAAAACTGTCAAAGACATAAGGATTAGGACCACGTCATTTTCATCATGGTACCCATCATTCCATTTCTACCTCTGACTCATTTTTCGGCCTATCTCACGTTTATAGTACCCCTTCAGGTGCACCTTCCCTTGTTCTTCGATTCATATTGTTTAAAAAATTTCAGCTTATATATCATTTCATCAAGATGTGTTCACATGGGGTATTGGTTGTCTAAGTTACAAGTACACCAACAACCTCTCATCAAAATCAGTCCCCCAATGGTCGTTGATAGTGAAGGCATCATTTTCCACCCAACACAATAAGCTTCCTACAAATCTTTGCATATCTTGACACCATTTATCTAAACTGAACCACGGGGTCCATCATCTTGACCACGTTTACCACCACTCCCCTTGCACATAGTAAACAACAATGATTATTGATAGAACCTTCCCATTCATGGGTCACCCCATGTTATAGACCCCTACACACTATTGGGATCCATGACCATCTACTCAAGCCTAGAAGCCATTTCACTTTCATGTCTTAAAGATCAACCTTGTTCTTCTCTTTCTTACTTATTTCTTACCAACCCTACTCTCAGGTCGCCTCATTTTCTTGTGATGGATGAGGTCAAATGCACTCCCACATTCTACATTTGGCCCACCATCCCTCCATTTGGCATAGCACATTTGCGTCACTTCATCCGCCTCATCAACCCCACACCAAGACCAACCAATGAGGCCCCCACCCTCCACAAAATCACCTGACCTCCATCATCATGCAAGTCATTATTTTCATGGGGCACCCATCTCTGTGTATGTACATCCAAAATTACCTTTACATTATTTTTGCAAGTGTACAAATATTTTTAGGAAAATTGTTCCCACCCATACTTTCATATCTCGTCACCAAAATAATTCCTTAGTTGCCTTTGGGTCAAGCTTTTTCATCACTGCACATTCATTAATCACCATTCAGAATATGCTTATACCTACCCTAGATGTGATATGGACTCCAGGGGCGTTTCCCCTAGAAGAATTGTTTTGACGGTCGCCACCCTCGTTACAGCTCCAACCTCGGTTCATTGTCCATATCCATTCATATTGTCAAATTTCATTATCATGCCTTGTTGACCCACCACATTATAGTCGTATTTATCCTTCATCTTGATTCCCTAAATCAACATTTCAGGTGGTTGATGCTTCTTCCCTGTCGACTTCAACACCCATATTCCAAGATCAAAGTAGTACCTTGGGCGACCCCCCCCCTTATGGGGAATCCTTAGGTGGCGCAATAGGAATCACTATCATCCTTTGATGTCATCAGTCTCCCTAAAATTCGACACTAGCATAAGATTTTGATGTCAACGTATTATCATTCATTGTGAGAGTTTCAATTATCTCATTTAGTCAAAGACCTATATAACATTTAGCACCTCATTCAAGAGTGCTTACATTTTGATACATGGGAGGTACCTAGAGTCAAAGACACATGCATCCATGAGAACCTCACTCAACAATGCTTCAATTTTTATGCATGGGGGAACCTAATTCATTCTATTTAACATAAGTGTCCTTGAGGGTGTAAGCAGTTATCATCATCATCCATTAGCATGTCGACCACCACAACACTAAATTGACAAGAATATTTAATGTATTATTGTAATACTTAATCACTAGTCATCATAACGAGCATGGGACATGCTTAGCTCATATAGACACCTTATAACAACATTCCTTCATAGCATGGTTATCTTTCATCCTTAGTCAAGGTTTTTTCCCTACTCATCTCTGCAACAAGTTATTTTCTCTCTCAAGAAGTTGATCACACTCTCAATCAGAAAAGAATTAAACGTGATGTACTTTGGATATATGTTTTCTCCTAACCTCATATATCAAGGGTAAAATGTTACCACGGAAAAATCATACACACATTTGTACAATCCAGATGACGCCCAAAGTCATCTAGCAGAACATACAGGTGAATATTTTTCAGTTGAATGAATCATGAAATACAAAAATAAGATATTTCTCTAAAGGTATTCATTATAAAATTTACCTGTGTGGCCTAACCAAAGGCCGAAATTAGCGACTGCACAATCAAAGGAAAATCTTACTCAGTAGTCTGGGACCACTTCATACACTTGGAAGATGAGATTCCCTGACATGGTTCAGTTAACGACAGTTGATTTCAAGTCACCCTAGAGATAGATAGACCCTAAGGGATCCTCTTTTCCTAATCATAAGTCATTTCCTCATTAATGGACCAACAGAGGGAAAAGTGATTCAAAATTCCATATAGACGGGCCATTAGAAGACCAAAAACAAGGCAATGTTATGCTGGCAAAACTGCTCTATAGAAATTTTGCGTTCCATTGTTGAGAAGAAGAAGTAGGGCATTGTTATGCTAGCCAAATTGTTTCTCAACAATCCAACATTCTAGTGGGAAGAGGATGTCACCATTGAGAGAGTCTACATACTTTTTTGAGAGACATGAGAAGCTTACAAAGAGATTAAGGAAAGGAACCTCCTTGTTGGGGATTTTTTTAGCACCATAGCTCAAAGAATTCTTTCCAAGTTTTTTAGTATTCATCAATTGTATATATTCTATATTCAGTATTCCATAAAGGGATCCATTTACCATTAATTTTTTGACGTGTTTACTTTATCAAGCATTGTCTATGTGTTTATTTCTTAGTTTTTAGTTTCTATATATGTATGCATTGTCCTCACAATTTACAATGCTTTGTTTACCCATGTTTTTCCACTAACAACAACCAACTATGTGTGTTTTATTTGCAGGGAACAACCAACTGCTAAGAAGGTGTCTTTTTGTACCCCATAGTAACAAATACACTACCACATATCTAAACTATATTTTCTTTCTAAACCCCCCCTCCACTTGGCAAGGTCAGTTTATATGTATATTTCTACCCTTTGTGAGAATGTATCTGGACACCTAGGGGCTTAAGAAGCTAGGAAAAATCTATAATAATCAACCCCTAGCTAATTCATTCACAAGTAGGTCAAGTTGATCTCCTTGGGAATGACAAAATATGGAAGCTTTTACCATAGTCATTCCCCGCACAAAGGAAACTAGGGTATCATGTCTCTATGTGAATGATACAGGAGAAACCACCCTACTAAATATGGCTAATCAAATATAATGAAATGTGCATCAAGGTCAACAAGTGTAATGATTGACTATGTTCTATCTCATTGACTTAAAGTGGGAAAAATAGGCTATAACATTATACATATTCCTTCCTCATAAAACTACATTTGTTGCAAGGTTATTAACACTAATCTACAATGTCTCAACTGCTCGTTTTTTTATTGTATACCAAGATATCAACCAAATAGATAATGGAAAACTTACTACTAAATTCCTTCAAAACCACATTCATCAACCTCATGAAAGAACTAGGGGAATTAGTGAGACGAAAAGACATCACTACCCATTCATATAATCCATGATTTGTTTTGAAGGTTGTTTTCCATTCATCCCCTTCTCTGATCCTAATATAATATTAGACAAATATATAGCACTACTTAAAAAATCAATTAAATAAACAATGGATATTAATGGAAATGTGTACCTAATAGTAATCTTATTTATGGCTCCAGAATCAGTATACATTGTCCTTCCACAATCTTTATTGGGATGAGCATTATAGAGATGGAAGATGGGTGCAAACTCTCTTTGATGAGACCCTTTTACAATAGCTCTTGCACTTGTCTCTTCACTTCTTCATTCTCTTATGGATTCATTATGTATGTTACTTTATTTGGAAGACTTGATCCTGGCATTAAGTCTATATGATGAGTAATGCTTCTAATAGGAGGTAAACTAATCTACAATTCATCAACAATGATATCAGAAAATTTATGCAACATAACTTTGTCTTCTTCAATAAGACCATGTACTTTTATGGTTGTAATAATTACCTTAGTCTTCCCAACCAAATAAAAATGTACATCTTCCTTTTTAATTCTTTCAATAATTCCTTTCCACTCATTAGAAACACATTAATATTAGCTTCTTCCTTTGCTTCTTCATCTTTCAAAGGTAACAATGTATGTCTCTAACCATTCTTTTCAAGTGTACAAGTGTTCCTTCTACCATCATAAATAGCCTTTCTACAATACTGCCATGGTATTGCCAATAAAATATGGGAAACATCCATGGGATTTACATCACATAATGCCTCATATTTATAGCTTGCAATCTAACATTCTTCCTTTCATTGTTCATTCACCAAAATTCAATGCCCCTTTTGTAGCTATGATACTTTATAAGGAGTAAGATTTGTTAATATCTTGAAATATAGTTTATCTACCATCTCAGTAGAAACCAAATTATCTATACTACTACTATCAATCAAATACTTGCAGCACTTACCCTTCGACTTCATATAGCTCTAAATAAGTTTTTCCTCTAGGGTAACTCCTTAACTTCTTTCTTTGATTTGATTAAAAATATATTCATTAATAATTTCTCTCCTACTTCAAGGGTTTCCTTTGTAACCACAAAATTCACACTTACCTCTTTTTCTTCTATCACATGTGCAACTTTCTAACTTGTTGAAGTATTCTCCAAACATTCCCATGACATATTTCCCAGATCTCTATATATGTAACATCTAGGGTGGTATTCTTTACCATTGTATCTACTTCTTAAGAAATATTTTCTTCCCTTAGAATCACGTCCTCTTGGTGACTAAATACCCAAACATCCTCTCTCCTCTTTTGGGGGCTAAACTATTCCTCTACCACTTTGTTGTCATTTTACTCTTGCAAGACATATTCATTTTTTCTTCTGACAATGTTTTTTGGTGATCTTCTCTTCTTCTTTCAAACTAGTGTGACATGAATCTTGAACTCTCTTAAGCAATAAGATATTGATCTCATACTTAATTTCATACCTCAAACCATTGATGTACCTAGAAATGCTTTTAGCATATTATTCAAAATTGCCATCTTCAATGTTTAGTTTAAAAAATTCTTTATTATATTCCCTTACTAACATATATTTCTATCTAAGACTTTGCAATTGCTTGAAAAAATTTAACTGGAAAATTTTAGGCATGAATTTACCTTTGAAATTTACAATCATTTTGTTTGAGCCTTTGATCTTGGACTTGCCCTTCATTATTCTATCAACCTAGACTTATCCCACCACAGAGATGCATGACTTTTAAACCTTGTCGCAACATATTTCACTCTCTTTTATTTTTTAACATATTCATAATCGAAATATTTATCCATAATGTTGATCCAATCCATCCATTCATCAACATTTAAATTACCTTCATATACATACACTTTCATCTTTGGTCTGACATTCATCCTAGCTATCATCTTCAACATTTTCTCCTATGTTGATTCTTCACCTTCTTCTTCACAATAATACTATTCTTTTGCTTCACTAATATCTCCCATGTCAGCCCCTCTTTTTTGAGTAGTATCCATTTATTGTAATCTCGTATAAATGTGCATTAGTTATCCTTGTAGGAATAAATTTATATACACTTCCCTTGACCTTCTCCTTGAGTTGCTCATCTAGCCAGTCCTATGTGTCTTTCTACCATATTTGAGACCAAAACTATGCTTTGATACCAATCTAATGCAAATTTTGCACTTTAAATTCAAATTTCTTTGCTTATGGATTGATTCTCTTTCAAAATTCATCAGAGATATGTTATCCCTCTCACTTGGTGTTAGAATTTTGCATGTGGGTGTGATGGTGATGGGATTAAACCTAGAATTTAACTGCTTAATCACACTTGGTTCTAGTCTAGAATCTCAATTCTTCTTAGTAAGAACCTCAAATTACACATAATACTGATATCCAAATGATTCTTATTAATCCAAATATTTCCTTAGATAACCAATGATCTAGATATATTACAATTGGATATCCCTAGATACTTTGTATACCCTTTCCCTTGAATGGTAAATCTGAATATCTAGTGATCTGAGTCATCGCTATGTTGTGCACATTGCAAGGCCCAAATATCCCTTTAGGCATGAACTTAAAAATTTAATTCTTGTTGGGACTTACAGTGGGGTCCACCCTAGATGACTTGTTTGGATATAAATTCCAATCCAAATCTAGTTTCTCCCTTATAAAATTTGTTGGATTCCACCTTAGCTACCTTCCTGTCCAAATCATAAACTTTTATAAATAAAAAAAATGGGAATTTGAATCAGTTACGATGTGCACGCTTTGGTGAGTCCTATATAGGTTCTGATCTAAATTTCTTTTAGTGCATAAGTCTTGAGACTTGAATATTCATTAAAATTTTCTATGGAAGAGCTCTAGATGAATTGAAGTTTATATGTGGTTTCAATCTAGATCCAAGAACAAATTAGACCGCTAATACTCATACAACGTAGATGCTCCTCAACCCACATAACTTGTTACAAGCCTCAAATTTCTCTACAACCATGAATTCAAACCTACAAATCGATTTCTTGTTAACTTACTATGAAAACTAGGCCTTTCCTACAACGATTTGTTAGATCCAATAAAAATTTGTATAAAACATTTATTATTTAGAACCATGCCATAAATAAACCTATTATAACATTTATTCAAATGAAAAGACCAATTATAGATGACACAAAATAATGCATAGTCTTCCTTAGGCCAAATTTGGCCTCTATAATTAAAATTTTCTCATTCCTTGCACATTCTTCCTACATACACTCAATTACGTTCAAGCTCTATTACATAAATATCTCATATTCGATACAACAAAGTCAACCTATTTTGCGAGACTATCTAACAAATTCCTAAATTGGCTAAATCTATCCCTTTACATAGTATCTAAATGATAGTCATTCTATGTTTCTTAATAATATAGATCTGTATAGATTATATTTAGAAAAGGATTACAAATTAAATAAAATTAAGGAAACCAACTTCCTTTGGTAAATGGATTTTGACCTAAGAAGGTCAATGGTGAATTTTGCTCATAGATGCTCCTGCATCAGAATACCATTGTAGTATCTACATCAATCTTAATCTTCCTATGATATTAATTGAAAATTTTCATTTTCTTTAGATTGTAAACTATAACTCCAAGTCAAAAAATTTATTAGTAGGGTCAGTCATGGGAGTTCTTACTCTAAATAACATGCTTTCACATTTTATTGGACTAGCCACATATTTATCTACATTATCTTATCCCCTATCTACTCCACTAATCCCTTCAGATTTTCTAAGAGTTTACATCTTGTTTCTCAAATGTTCTTCTAAAGAAAATTTTAAATAATAAAGATTATTATTAACTCCAAATTTAGCGTACTAATTGTTCAATTTCAACTAAAAAAAAAATTAAACTATGTTCACTACTATTTCTCTTGAATGAATTGTTGAGATGAAATGTTGGGCATAAATATGTGGTACGCAATTTCCATGAAACATGTGCCTATAACATACAACATAAACCATGTTCTAGAATTATAGAATGGATGATTTACGTTTTTCATATATTTCACAATTACCCATCTATATATATGGGAAAATAATTTCCATTAACTGAGCATCTCATGTAGTAAGACACACTCATAAAGAGGATACACAATTGGATAAATCTAGGGACATGTTGACAGTGCTAGTTTCGGCCAAGATATAGGGGTATCCCCAATATGAATTCCCAATTAGACATCATACCATTTGATATAGGAGCCCCTTCCGAAAATGTGGCCCAAATTCCATTTTATTAAAGGTTTATCGTGGCTGCAATAGTTAGCATAACAGAGAAACACGCATGTACTTTTGAATGATCAGGTGAGTATGCCTTGTGAAATTTTCAATTGTAATATGTATCAAGGCTCTTTTAATGGAAGGGAATACAAGTGAGTCTTTATAAAAAAAGTATTATAACTATTCTAGTAAGACACACTCACATACATATGAAAGAATCATTGACAGTCTAGTGAAATAGTTCACTTGAAAATAATGATCATTAAAACAACTACAACACACATTCAACAAGATGGGCACCAAATCCAATGAAATAGTTCAATTTCTTTAGTACATGGAAAAAAAAACATACTGCAAACTTATAAAGAATAGTCTTATTACATTCATGATATATGCATGAAATTATGTTGGATCAATGAGCTTCAAATATTAATTGAAAGTTCCAAGATACATTGATACAATGATGACATCACTAGCTCTACTAGTGGAGCATTATGCCACCATTTGCTCTCTGAAAGAACAATCTTTCTCTCTAATGCCTGGTTGGAGAAGGCAAGGAGAAAATTCATTTTCTTTAGTAATCAGGCTTACTTTATAACAAGAGGAATGGCCTTTCATATCCCCATGACTCTTGAACTACCCTCATAACTATAGGACTTCTAGTGTGACCTTTTGGCTTCCATAAGACTTTTGGACTTTTCCTAATGACTCTTTTTTCCATATATTACTATTGGACTTCCATATATTTACATTTACAATATTTTACAAAATTACATCAACATTTTCCACATCATCATGTGATGATGACATGAAAAGTCATTGACATTGATGACTTGGACCCATAATGACTTGTGACATGGAGTTCTTTGAGAAGTGAGAACACTGCCACTATGTCTTCAATACTTGTAACTGATCTTGCATTGTTTTTTCGTTATAACCTCCAAAGGGTCTTGAGAGATTATGGAGTATTTATGAGTCACTTTTGATCATCAGAATGTTAGAAAATTATATATTACGGAGCAATGGAACATAAAATATTGCAGAAATATAAACACAGAAAACACATAAAACAAGAGAGACGCAGATATACATGGTTCACCCAGTTTGCGCTACGTCCACCCCGAACAGTCAGTCCTTCATTTCTATTATCCAACAAAATGAAGAGACACAACCTACAGCAGATTCACTGTAATATCCTCTGTTTTCTCTCATAGTCTCACGTCTCTGCTTCTCGCTCGGAGAATACACATATATTACATAGACTCAATACAATGACCTCATACAAAGAGAGGGGTTTCCTTCTAGGGAAAAAAACCCTAAACTAAACATAAGTTCTACCATTAGAAAATCTGCCTAATGAACAACCCAGATTGACTAGAAATTACTATACTTTTACAAGGCAATTTTACATTAGGTTTTAGCTTTGGGGGTGTTGCCCCCGAGCCCCCACCAGGGGACCACTGGCCCCTAGACCCCCCCAGTCGGGGGGATCGGCCTGTTATAGACATATTTAGGAACTGCAACCCCAATCACACATGTCCATAAACCAAGGGATTCTGAGTCCCTAAAAGTGTTATTTCATGCCCTAAAGGAACAAGGTCAACTGATTACATCATCTCCCAGATGTTCTCCACAGAAAACTGCTCAGAACTGGTCAAAACTGGACCATACAAACTGCTCAGTGTAGAGGGTGCGATGCATCTCACCTGCTCAGTGTAAAAATTGCGATGCATACTGGAAACCCCTTCTATAGGGTGTGATGAGCGAGAGTAGACAAACGGCAGAGACAGTTTACAAGGTGGATGTCATGGAATCTTCCAGAAACTTCTCCTATGACACTTACCTCTCTGAATTTGCCCAGGGATGAGTAAGAGAACATCAATCTCCAAGTGGAATCAAGAACTATCAGAGAGAGGACACTAATCAAAATCCCATAAGTTGACTCACTCTCTTACAATCATCTATATATGGATCCCTCATCCCGGAGATCCAAAGGCTGGAATCTTGTATCTTGTAAGGAAGTGTTGTTGGTTTCCTAGTGGAATATCATAGTGTTGGGTGATCTAAGCTTTTCATGAGGTGAAGAAGGGCTTTCATGCTGGGAGGATGATGCTAGGTCAGATCAATGGGTTGTAATCCTCTCTTCTAAACTCTATATCAATAAATCTATTGAAGTTTTCCTCCACATTCTTGTATGTTTGCTAATATATGCATGTATGTGGTAAATATATATCTGGTCCTATATTGTTTATGATTGTAGATCTCTGCACTTTGAAGGTATTATGTTGCTTTGACTTTACAAGTACTCTTTGAAGTGGAGTGGTTAAGGGAGGAGCGACAAGGATCTGTCAAAGGGGGAGAAGGAACAAGTGGAGAATCAAGCGAAAGATTGAGGTTGGTATTCTTTGCTCCTCTCCTTTCTACTTCTCGTAAAGGAAAGCGAAAGTAACTTTAATCTGTTTGTTTCTAAGATAGCTACCCGTCTTAGTGGGACTAGCAGCTCTGCATAGGCACTAGATTTCCTGATAACAAAATGGTGACTCCACTGGGGAGCGAGTAGCTTGTTTGCTTGTCTATATTTGTTTTCTTTATGAACTTATAAACAGAGCCTGAAGTCAAGCCAGCTAGCCTTCAAACTACATTTTCTATGCAAGTGCAAAGTAGATCAATGCTACTTCAGTCTATCTCCGAGTTTTATTTATAAACTAAACGATTGATTTGCAAACATCCTAATTGCCCTGGTGGTGGATCAAGTAGCCTCATTAGATCAGCCCCTGTGATTTTGCATTTATTGACTATCATTTGCTTGGCTTAAATCCCTAAACTAAGCTACAAACTGTGACCTAGAAACAAGTTGAAGTCTCATCCCTAGACCATCACACCTTCTCCTCTTGGGAATCTGGATGCATCACACCTCCTGTGTGCAGTAGGTGAGATGCATCGCACTTTCCCTATGTTACAGGTGCGATGATCAAATAAGACCTCTTCTGCTTCCAGATTTTGGTTTTTTTGTTCGCTCTCTTCAGCTCTATTTAGGAGTTTTGTTGTTTGTGATCAGTATATGATACAAATAATTGTAAATGTTTTTTATGTATTGTTCGCCATTTACGATTCTCCTTTACAAAGAAGTAGCATAATCAAGTTGTCATATTTTGATTTGAAAGTATCGCAATTGTCATTTTCAGTCAAAGAAAAGAATCCTATTGTTCTTGATGGTCAATTACACTGTTACTCTTGTATTTGATTTGAATTAATAGTTTCTCAAGTGTTGAAAGAAATTTTCAATTCAAAATGGCAAAGTTTCGTCATTATCTTGCTTTCATTTTTTGAAAAGAAAGTCGTTAATACTGTCGCTTGAAACGATTCAAATTTGTACTTAGCATTCTTTTTGTCATTCACACATTAAAAAAGCGAAAGAAAATACATGCACGTGCATTTGTATTTAGACTGCTTGTTGGTTTGATTTAGGACAATGTTTCCAGTGTGTGCTCTCTACTCTATGTTGAAAAGAATCTCATTTCTCTTTCCTTAGTAGCTAGGATTTTCATTGCAAAAAGAAGATAGAACAATTGTTTATCGTCCTATACTGCATTTTAGCAATTGTATATCTACATCACGCGGTCAACCTGAAAGGCAAACTTCTTAAGAAAGATCAACTGTAAAATAAATTCAATGAACATAAAAATGCTTTGGAACCTAACGCACAACATTTATAAGTCTAGGCTAGAGATGTATTTCGGTGTCATAAAGCCTGGTAACTATCACTTTCATTGTAGGTTGGGTGATTCCTCCTCTCTGAGATGACAAGTGCCAGTACGGACTTGTGCTCCCACATACCATCGAGTATATATTGGGAGACCACAATAGGCTATATACTTTATCCTTAGGAAGTCATATCTACCGCCCTATCGATCGCAATGCACTAAGCACAACATTCAGGAAGATTGACTCCCGTACCGTAAAAAGTATTCTGAAGTTTTGCGATTGGTTTGGTAATCCCTCTATCTAGATTTCCACAGTAGTCTCTTTCGTTCCTTTTCAGACTCCTTAAAGGAAAAGGTCCATCTGAGCACTTGTCACTTTAGGCTCATTAAAAATCAAAGGCGACTAGAGTCATCTTTTGCTTTTTCTCGACTCTTAAAAATTGAAAAAGAAAGTTGTGTCAAAGCGTCTAAAATTTATTTTAATCGGAATAACGTCATTGTTCCCTCGTTGGTCTTATGTTGAGAAAAATGGAGTCCACCAACGAAGGATTTCCCCTCGAGGGAAATCCTAGTCCTTTCTCCTCTTGGGGAGATGTTGGTGCACCTCATATGGCCACATTGTCCCTCCCAGGACTAACAATTGGCTTGCCAATATGGCTCTTCTCGACCTCTACCATTCAAACCGCCGCAGTTCCTAAATAATCAAGTCAGCAACTAGATGAGACTAGAGCTACCCCCCAACCTTCTGCTTCTCTTGTTTCTCCCTCCCCTCCTTCCTCTTCACTTGGTAAAGCTGATGAAGTTAAAGACCAAGTCACTGAGAAGAAGAAGAAAGGGAAGAAGAAAGGGAAGAAGAAAGAGAAGAAGAAGAAGGAGCCAATGGTAAAAAGGGGCAACCATGCATCATCTAGCGAAAATCCACACACTGCACTGTCCAAGCCTAAATCTCCATGTGTCATTTGCAAAGGAGACCACTATCATCGAGATTGTCCTTGCATCCCTCGAATCTTAAGGGACTGGACTTTTCATTTGCACAATCTGATGTCATCAACCTCTGACGTTCATGCTTAAAGTATATCGTCAACTAGTGAAAGCGAAGTCTCTGGACAGAGAAGGAAATGTAAATTTCCTTGTAAACTATGTGAAGGCGATCACGTCGTCCCCCGTTGTCCCTTCCTGGATGAAGCTAAAAGAGTCTTGGATAACCATCCTACTTCACCGCTACGGCTTCCTCCCGGGTACAAGAAACTCTTACCGAGTCCATTGCTAGTTGAAAATCCGACTCACATGCCCTTGTGGTCGATCGAAGCATATATCATTGAAGATAAACCCTCTGAGTCCACACCAGAAAAAATTCAAAAGGTTGAGGCGGCAGTCAACCCAGTCTTGTCTCTGGAAGGCTCGTCTTCAGATGATACAGTCACCAAAGAGAATAAGAATGAAACCGTTCAATTTATTTTCGTAGACACAAACTCCAATGAACATGGGGGCAATCTACCCGTTCCTTTACCACAGGAAGGAAGTTCGTCAGAGTCATATCCAGCTGTCTATTCGGTCCCACCTCCAAGCAACCCAGTCATTTCCTTTGATTGGAATCTACTAGGCAGACCTCGTCTACCGTCTAATGTACCATTCTGAATCATTATACAAGCTTACAGAATGGTCATGGTCGGTACTATCATAGATGAAGGGGCTTCTATGAGTATCCTTTCCTCAACTGCTTGGAAAGCACTTGGTTCACCATCGCTTCTGCCTGAGATGAGAAATCTGACAGGCTTTGACAAAGGAACCAGTCGACCGTTAGGGATCCTTCTAAATGTGCCTATAACTTTGAGAAGGAAAACCGTTTATATGAACGTAATGGTAGTCCAAGGACCTTTGGATTATAATCTACTCCTTGGGCATGACTATATTTATAGCATCAGAGCCATTGTCTCCTCACTCTTTCAAGTAATGTGTTTTCTGCGTGAAGGCCAAGTTGTCCAGCTCATAGACCAGCTTTCATTCCCTAGCTCACACGTAGCTAATAGTCAAGTGCCATCCCTAACTGGTCTCTTCATGCAAGCAATGTCTCATCAATCTCCAGTCCATCCACCTGAAAAACGTGAGTAATTCAGTGGCCATGACTGAAACCTAGGGGGCATGCACCCTGCCCTGCTTCAGCAGGAAAGCATTAAGTATAGGGTATGTTTCCGCGAAGAATATATGACTAGTCTGATACACCCATCCATTTGGGAGGATGGGATTAGACTGGAATAAGATACCTCCGTTAGAAGGTAGGCCTTTCCCGATAGAACAAATGTTTTGTCTACAAATTGAAGGTTAACCTAGAAAATGTAGGCCTTTCCCGACAAAACGAATGTTTTGTCTGCAAATTGAAGGGTAACCTCGAAACTTTACTTCACTATACCTAGGGGCATGCAAACCTTTTTGCATGCAAGTGAAGAGCAACCATTTATTTTCTTAGTTTGTAGATCCCCAAACCCTTTAAACTCATAAGATTGGTCATTCCTAGCTTGCATAATGAAAGGATACGGAGCATAGTTTTGAATGGTGCAAGCTCCTTAAAAATTGAACCTATCAATGAGATATCCTTATTATACGACTGGCACGAGCAGTTTTTGTGCGAACCTCAAGCTCATTAAAAATTAAACCTAAGCAATGAGCAAATGTTCCCCCAGAGTTTAAGCTCATTAAAAAACGAACCAACCTCCGATAAATAACCTTTGTGAATGCATTATCATCAGCTTCTAAGCCCTGGTCGTGTTCTTGCCATCACCTCTACTCTGTTTAGCCGATCATATGCTTCCATTTGATTGTTTACCCTTTTGAGGAACAGCTACGAAGAGTGATTCTGTTAGCCATCCTTGTGACACTGCCATGATTGGAAAATTCCAAACCTTACCTGGAATTAGCAGCTACTCAAAAATATCACTCGTTCCTCAAAGATGAGTCTCCTTTAAGCTCTTTTCACCTGACTCATAAAATATGAAAACATTTCCGAGCAGTTGGCCTCTCCAGCTCATTAAAGCTACCAGGAGTGCTATCCCTCCTCTAGATTTTAATCTTGTTATACCTGAGGGATTATTACACAAAAAGATCGAGCGCTTGTCTTGTTCGGCTCATTAAAACTATCGAAAATTCATCCCTTTTGTATTATTTTATACTTTTTCAGACTTAAGGGATTATATGACGAAAAAGGATTACTGAAGTTTCCTTTCCATCCCTTTTCAGACTCTCTAAAATTGAAAAAGGACTGAGTTGTCTTTTTCGTTGAACTCGTTAAAACCAATAGCGACAAACTTATCCATGCAGACAAGAACGAGTTTCACTATCGCTAGGCTCGTTAGAACATAGCGACGGGTTTGCCCAAAGGGAAAATTATATAACAAGCATATGTTATCCTCCTCAAGCTTAACAAAAATAAAGAGGTATTGGTCAGCAATGACTGGGGAAAATTGGGAAGAAAACTTGAAGAAACTTTATTGGTAGTGAGTCGCTCTTGAAACATTGACACTTTCACTCCATCACCATGATTGAGTCGGGTTGGGTTATTCTGTTCACCAGTCATATTACCATTGGTCCACCATACCATCCATCTTTGGGGTTAATGCTACCAATCCATTTCAGTGTCACTGATATGTTCAAGAGAAGTTGATCAGAGAATTCACCAACCCAACCTGTGTCTCACCCGCTGCAATACCTTCACGCTTCATTCTTCGTGACCGTCACCCTAAACCTTGTATCATCAAATCGTTTTCACCTCCGGAAAATCATTTTCTCTGTTCTATGTCGTAGATGTGGGATTCATTAAAGCCCTCCTACGACGGGTTACTTCTTGTCGATCACATCTCATTATCCAAGAAGTCAACCTAGGAACAACCCTTTCAGTACTTTGAAGCTTGCATGCCTCAATGGCAAGTTTCTCACTTCCGGCGACAAGTTTACATCAATGGCCTTCGACTGAAAGATTTTGCTTGGTGTTTGACACCAAGTTCCTTTTTCACGCTGCGTAAATTGTACTGTAGTGCCTTGAGGATCATCATCATTATCGGTGATTCCTCTCGTGCTTGTTAACAGCTTACATCATTCGCTGGGAAACAGGCGATGTCTTTCCATGTTTGACTCCAGAACATTTTTCACATGGATCGACTTGTACTTCGGGTGAAGATTGGACAAGTTTGAAGACCCTGGATCTAGTTTCATCCATTTGGGCTGTGATATATTCAGGAAAATAAAGACATCAAATGTACATCATTGCTACACAGATGATCATCCAAATAAAAGGATGATGACTCTACCAGAATCATCAGTCTGCCACACAGACGGTTGTCTGTCCTATGTACATGAAAATGAATTTATAAAATTGAGCATGGGAATGCCCGCCTCAGCTAGATCATGAAAATGTTATGAAGATAATATATTGTATTGTATCTTATTATAGGTCGCCTTCGAGTTCGAAAAACCTCGGATCCTCATGATAAAGCATTTCACCCGACATCAAAAGATTTTCGACCTCATGCTTTAGGGGACAACTGTTATAGACATATTTGGGAACTGCAACCCCAATCACACATGTCCATAAACCAAGGGCTTCTAAGTCCCTAAAAGTGTTTTTTCATGCCCTAAAGGAACAAGGTCAGCTGATTACATCATCTCCCAGAAGTTCTCCATAGAAAACTGCTCAGAACTTGTCAAAACTAGACCATACAGACTGCTTAGTGCAAAGGGTGCGATGCATCTCACCTGCTCAGTGTAAAAAGTGCGATGCATAATGGAAACCCCTTTTGTAGGGTGTGATGGGTGAGAGTAGACAAATGACAGAGACAGTTTACAAGGTGGATGGTCGTGGAATCTTCCAGAAACTTCTCTTGTGACACTTGCCTCTCTGAATTCACCCATGGATGAGTACGAGAACATCAATCTCGAAGTGGAATAAATAACTATCAGAGAGAGGACACTAATCAAAATCCCAGAAGCTAACTCACCCTCTTACAATCATCTATATATGGATCCCTCATCCCAAAGATCCAGAGGCTGGAATCTTATATCTTGTAAGGAAATGTTGTTGGTTTCCTAGTGGAATATCATAGTGTTGGGTGATCTAAGCTTTTCATGAGGTAAAGAAGGGCTTTCATGCTGGGAGGATGATGCTTGTTCAGATCAATGGGTTGTAATCCTCTCTTCTAAACTCTATATCAATAAAGTTATTCAAGTTTTCCTCCACATTCTTTTATGTTTGCTAATATATGCATGTATGTGGTCAATATATATCTGGTCCTATGTTTTTTACGATTGTAGATCTCTGCACTTTGAAGGTACTATGCTGCTTTGACTTTACAGGTACTCTTTGAAGTGGAGTGGTCAAGGGAGGAGCAGAAAAGATCTATCAAAGGGGGAGAAGGAACAAGCAGAGAACCAAGCGAAAGATCGAGGTTGGTATTCTTTGCTCCTCTCCTTTCTACTTCTCATAAAGGAAAGTGAAAGTAACTTTAATCTGTTTGTTTCTAAGATAGCTACCTGTCTTAGTGGGACTAGCAGCTCTGCATAGGTACTAGATTTCCCGATAACACAGCCCCCCCAGACCCCCGTGGGGGGGACAAGTCCCCCCTGCATCACCCGACGTGGAGGGGTGTATAAACTTCCTGGAGTATACATCTGGCTAAAACAAAGACCTCTGAACAATCATGCTCCACACACAACAATCTCCCACTTGGAGAATGATTGTAGCAACTCCACTGCTACTTCATTTGCTGGAAAATGACTCCTCTTTAGACCTGCCTATTTCTCATCTTCATCATCATCCTTGAAGACCAATTGAAACTGAGCATATTCTCAGTTTCTCCCTCGTTACAACTTTTGTTAGCATATCTGCAGGATTCTGGCTAGTGTGTATCTTTTCTAGCTTCAACTCTCGACCTTCCAACACTGATCGTATGAAATGGTACTTGAGCCGTATGTGTTTAGTCCTGGAATGAAATGTTGAGTTCTTTGCAACATGAATGGTACTTTGGCTATCACTGTATAACATTCCCATATCATGCTCCTTACCCAATTCACCCATAAACCTTTGTAACCAAATCATTTCTTTACTAGCCTCTGTAGCAGCAACATACTCTACTTTTGTTGTTGAAAGTGCAACAACACTTTGGATTTTTGAAACCCAACTGACAGTTGTTCCACCTATAGTAAATACATATCCTGTAGTGCTCCTCCTATTATCTCTATCACCTACCATATTTGCATCAACATATCCCTGTAGAGAAATGTTTGAACCACCAAAGCATAATCCTTGATTTGTGGTACCTTTCAAATATCTGAGAATCCATTTCACTGCCATCCAATGTTCCTTTCCTAGATTGTTCATGTATCTGCTTACAACTCCCACTGCATGTGCAATATCAGGCCTTGTGCAGACCATTGCATACATTAAGCTTCCAACTGCTGATGCATATGGAACTTTAGACATATAATCCATGTCTTCTTGGGTCTTTGGGCACATTTCCTTACTAAGTTTGAAATGGCTAGCAAAAGGTGTACTAACTGGTTTTGCATTGTGCATATTAAATCTTTTCAACACCTTTTGTATGTACTCATTTTGAGACAATGCTAATTTGTGATTTTTCCTATCTCTAGTTATTCTCATACCAAGGATTTGTTTTGAAGCTCCCAAATCCTTCATTGCAAATGAATTTGCCAATTTTCTTTTGAGCACATTTATTTCCTGCATGTTAGACCCTGCAACAAGCATGTCATCTACATACAATAACAATATAATATAGCTTCCATCATTTTTCTTTTTCAGATAAGGACAATGATCAGAGTGACATCTAATATAACCTTGTTCAGACATAAACTTGTCAAATTTTAGATACCACTACCTTGGAGCCTTGTTTAAGCCATACAAGCTCTTCTTCAACCTGCACACTAGTTTCTCCTTCCCTTTCACCTCATATCCTTGTGGCTATTGCATATATGTCTCTTCCTCCAAATCCCCATGGAGAAAGGTTGTCTTTACATCTAACTACTCAAGATGCAAACCTTCAACTGCTACTAGACTTAAAATAGTTTTGATTGAAGTCATTTTAACAACAGGAGAAGATATTTCATCAAAATCAATACCTTTCTTCTGTGCAAACCCCTTCACCACAAGTCTAGCTTTGTACCCCTGTTTTCCTCCATCTTCTTCCTTCAGCCTGTAAACCCATTCATTCTTCAATGTAGTTTTTCCTGCAGGCAACCTAACTAAGTCCCAAGTCTGGTTATGCATTAAGGAGTCCATCTCTTCTTCCATGGCTAACTCCCACTTCTTCCTGCTTTCAACCTGCATTGCTTCTTCATAACATTCGGGTTCACCGGAATCAGTCAACAATAAATAATATAACGAAGGAGAGTATCGTTCAAGGGGTCTACTTATCCTGGTAGATCTTCTAACACCACTTTCAGGTGTTTGGGGTGCCTGTTGTTGTTGTGGTGGTTGTTGTTGTTGTGGTTTTTGATTATTATTATTTTCAGCCACCTTTACTTTTTCAGTGATTTCATCAAGGACTGTGTATTCCTTGTTTTCTTTTTCTTGTTTATTTTCCTGCAACTGATTCTTATACAAGACCTTTTCATTGAATCTTACATCTCTGCTCCTAATGATTTTGTGATTTTTGTAATCATCTAAATGATAACCAAAATCATTAACACCATATCCAATAAAGGTACATTTCTTTGACTTTGCCTCAAGCTTTGTTCTATTTTATTTACAATATGGACAAAGGCCTCACAACCAAAAGGCTTTAAAAAAGAGTAATTTACCTTTGTACCTGTCCATGCTTCCTCTGGAACACCACCATCCAAATAACTTGAATGCCCTCTGTTTATTAGATAAACAGCAATATCTACAGCATCTCCCCAAAACTATAAAGGTAATCCTGCATGCAATCTCATGCACCTTGCATGCTCTATGATTGTTCTGTTCATCCTTTTTGACACACCACTTTCTTGTGGTGTTCTTGGAATTGTCTTCTCTCTGGGAATTCCATGCTCTGAACAATACCTATCATACTCTTTGCTGCAATATTCACCTCCATTGTCTGATCTAAGACACTTCAATTTCTTTCATGTCTCAATCTCAACCAAAGCTTTCCATTTCTTGAAAGTATCAAATACATCAGATTTATTCTTAATACAATAAATCCAAGTTTTTCTAGTTGCATTATCAATAAAAGTAACATAATAAAGAGAGCCACCAAGAGATGATACCTGAGCAGGTCCCTGTACATTTGTATGAACAAGCTCTAATTTTTCGCTCTTCCTTTCTTTCCCAACTATGAGAAATCTGACTCTCTTCTATTTTCCATAAATGCAATTCTCACAGAAGTCCAAATCAGCATTCTTCAAACCCGACAAAAAATTCCTTGAGTGAAGAATCTTCATCCCCTTTTCACTCATGTGTCCGAGCCTATGATGCCATAACGCTTCATCTGCTCCTTTGGAAGTTAAAGCATTAACAAAGTTAGAAATATCATTGCATAAATACAATGTACAAACCTTTTCGCCTTTTGTTATTACCAAGGCTCCTTTGGTGACCTTCCATGCTTTATCTGTGAAAGTGTCACACAACCTTCACTGCCTAATTGCCCTGTTGAAATCATATTTTTCTTTAGATCTGGAACATGCCTTGCCTCCTTTAGTAGCCATTGGTTTCCATTCAGATGTTTTACAAGAACCTTACCCATTCCAAAAATTTTATAGGGTTTATCATCACCTAAACGAACTTGTCCAAAATCCCCTTGAACAGAGTCATGAAAGTATTTCTTATCAGGTGTGGCATCGAATGACGCCACTGAATCTACCACCCAGGAATCAGCAATATTTTCAAAAGAAATAATCAAAGCATCTTGTAACACCTCACCTGTCACATTTGCTTCATGATTGTTTTCTTCCTGTGCATCTCCTTCTTTTCCCTTCTGAGATCTACAGTCTTTCTTTAGGTGTCCTTTCATTCCACATTTCCAGCACACTATCCCCGCTCTGGACTTGGATTTGCCTTTCCTTGATTTAATACGATATCCTGAGCTCTTTCCTCTTTCCATTTTTCTTCCCCTAGACTCTTCGATCAAAGCATTACCCGATGTCTCACCAGAGCTTTTCCATCGCATCTCCTCGCTAAGCATAGCACTGACAACATCATCAAACTTTAAAGTACTAGATCCAGAAACAGAGTTACTAATGGCCATTACTAAACCATTCCAACTTTCTGGTAATGAGCACAAGAATAACAGAGCTCTAACTTCATCATCAAAGTTTACCCCTACAGAACATAACTGACTTGTAACAGTATTAAAATCATTTAAATGGTCTATAATAGATCCACCTTCTGACATCTTCATATTAAATAATTGTTTCATAAGAAATACCTTGTTTGAGGTCGAGGGCTTTTCATATAGTTTCTCCAATGCCTTAATCAAACCCTCTATCTTTGTTTCCTTCGAAATGTTGAAGGCGACTGACACTGTGAGGCATAACCGTATTGTTCCGAGTGCCTTTCAATCGAGAAGGTTCCATTCTTCATCTGTCATACCCATCGGCATCTTTGCTTTTCTGCCCAATGGTAGGTATAGATCTTTCTGATACAGATAATCTTCCATCTGCATCTTCCTCAGCAAGAAGTTTTGGCCGTTAAATTTCTCGACCCTAAACTTACCATCTTCCGCCATTGCTCCCACTCGAATGAGGAACCCTTCTTTCCTGCGAGTTTATCAGCCAAATAGACCTTCGGCTCTGATACCAGTTATTAGAAAATTATATTATTACAGAGCAATGGAACACATAAAATATTGCACAATTATAAACACAGAAAACGCATAAAACAAGAAGAGACACAGAATATACGTGGTTCACCCAATTTGGGCTACGTCCCCCAAACAGCCAGTCCTTCCTTTCTATTATCCAGCAAAATGAAGAGACACAACCTACAGCAGATCCGCTGTAATATCCTCTGTTTTCTCTCACAGTCTCACCTTTTTGCTTCTCAGTCGGAGAATACACATATATTACACAGACTCAATACAATGCCCTCATCAAAGAGAGGGGTTGCCTTCTAGGGCAAAAAACCCTAAACTAAACATAAGTTCTACCATTCGATTATCTACCTAATGAACAACCTAGATTGACTAGAAATTACTATACTTTTACAAGGCAATTTTACATCAGGTTTTAGCTTCGGGGGCACCGTCCCCAAGCCCCCGCTGAGGGACCGCTGGCCCCCAAACCCCCCAGTCCCCGCAGGGGGGACAAGTCCCCCCCGCACCCCCCCGCATGGAGGGGTGTACAAACTTCCTGGGGTATACATCCGACTGAAACAAAGACCTCTAAGCAATCATGCTCCACACACAACACAGGATCTAATATTCCTTCAATTTTTGCAACATGGTGCCTTTGTGCCTTTTGTCTTCAAAATGCTTCCTTAGGCAACTTATCTTGAAAAGTATCCTCAGACATATTTTTCATGCTTAATTAAACACTTGTAGATATTGATCAGTCATGGTAAGCAATCATTAGCCCAAAAATCTCCTATTCTAACATGATTCATGCAATTTTTTTTACTACGGATAAAAAATACACAAGGGAAAGAAAGAGCTGACTTTTGGGCATAGAGAACACCTATAGGAGATAAGGAAGAGCATCATTACTCACTAATATTGTGTCATGCACAACTCTAGATGAGGAGTGTTAGGGCCTAAATCTACCTAAGGCTAAGAAAGGTAGGATCTAGGGTAACATCAAACCACGCTTAACCTGGTAGCTAGCCCTACCAGGTCGGGAGAGGGCTCTCTCCTAGTCAATCTCAGCAAAATATGATCAATAAGGGCTTGAGATGACCGATATGATGACTAATCTTAGGCTAGGTATGTATGCAAAATATTTTGATTGAATTTAATGAAGTTTTTGTTGGCCCAGAGGGAAAGGCAGATTTGGGTCTGGGGAATGAGGCTCAGCTTTGCAGAGATCTCAATTAGGAAAGGTAGGAAACTGACTTGGAACTTCAAATTGAATGAGATGGAGAGATTAGACAGGTGACGAGCTAAAGAGGGCAAGAAAAGCCATGGATCCTCTTCAAACAGCTGAAAACATCAAAAACTAAAGCAAACCCTAGGTACAACACTGCAATTTCAATGGATTCTACCTTTACCCTTGTTTGATTTAGTTAAGAAGAAAAAAGATAGACAATGGCATACATAACACATAAGTAAATTCACAATTACATAAGAAAGCATTGTACCAAAACAAAATGCCATGTGAATCCCAAAGAGTGCTGCAAACCCTGGTCTCTATTCCTTGCCAAAACTGCTGATATGAGTATACAATGAAGCTCCAAGCTTTCTCAAGAGTCCAACCATGCTAATGACTGAAAAATCACAAGATATAGACAAAACATAACTCATCCTAGCCTCTATGGGTCGAGCTCACAATTTTAGGAGCTATTCTAACTAATTATAAACTAAGAACTATAAATTACGCAGTGGAACAGCTTGCCTCTAGAAACTAGGGAACTGATTCATTCAGTTGCAAACTACTTTTTGATAGATGAATCTACCTCCATGAGTGAAAATTTGACATAATTAAATCAAGATCTATAAATTTACATTAAATTACATCATAATTTTGGCATTAAGAAGGAGGAAAGTCAAACTGTCAAAAAGCTAGGCAAAAAACAGAGTATTCTAGGCCAAACTGAGCAAACTTTCCCCAATGCGCTGCATTGTTTCTCTATGCGTAGAACCTTTTTACATCTGATTTTGGAGGCCTTCCTGGTGTCCAAATTGGGCATGCAATAGCTCGTTGGAAATCTTATTGAGTCTAATTTCCAACCAAACTGGAATGTGTCAATTTGGACTTTAGTTTCCCTATCCAAACTCAAATCTCCCAACACTGGTCAAAATGTCGAAAATGAGGCTACCTAAAGGCAGAGTGTTGTTGCAGTCAACGTTGGACGGTCTTCCTCAACCCCAAATTGAGCTCAGGATAGCTCATTGGAAATATATTTGTGTCTAGTTATGATTTGAATCATCAAGCACATCATTAGGCTAACCACGCTAGGAGAAATATTGATTTTCCCAAGGTCACTTCAGAGGTGCATCAATTCTCCTGAGGCAACTGTATTTTTGACATGTCTCTAAAACCATGACACATGTGTAAAAAGTGAAGGAGGTTTTTCTTCCTTGGCATATTTTGGACAAAACCCTCTCTCAAGATTTCCAAATTCATCTTTTCTTGCTCAGAAACATCATTGGAGTATGGAAAGTGGAATGTCAAAGATTGAGTGAGAGGAAGGGGTCCAAAATAGAAAAACACATGCCTAGCCTAGAAAATTGTCAAGTTGTAGCGAGAAACTAGGGTTTGTGCGAAAATGAGGAATTTGAGGGATATCAGTGATGGGAAGTGTTTAATAACATATATTAATGATAGGGGAATGTGTATGAACATCAAGATACACGTTTTGCTGATGATTTGACCATCCAAGAGAAATTACCTTTAAAACCCTAGGAGAGGGAAATGAACCTTACCTTGGCACAACTGAAGCATGAACAAGGTGTAAAATGACCCAGTGGAACTTGACATGATGATGAAAACCCTCTGAATCATGGTACATTCAGTTGAATGCTGACATAGACTGACATTTGGACAACTTTGAAAGGAGTGAAAGCAAACCGTAGACCTAATACCTAGTGACCAAATTTTACTTGAAGACTCACTGAAATGACAAAATTTGACCTTGACAACTTAAAATAACTTTGTAAGAGCATGTTTGATCACTAGTGGAAGGCTTCAAAGACTGACACTAACAAGGAGGAGGCAAGGTGAGCACAAGTCGCAATTGCAAGGCGCAAGGGAGCAAGGTCTACTAACTAAAACTGCACCATGCACTAGGTAGGAAGGCTAGGGCCACAATTAGTGCACATGTAATAGTTTAATACACAAGGAGGGGAATCACTACCAATTGTAAATGATAAGTGCACTATATTGGGAGATAGAGGCAACACTGGCGTAGAGAGAAATGAAAAGATGCATGGAGGAGGGTTCCTACTCACTATAAATTCATTGTGCGCAGAAGAGAGAGGGGGCTTAGGATGGAATGGAGAATAGTTATATTTGATGAGGGGGGTCTAAAATAGGCCTTAGAAGTGTGAAATGTGTTGTTCCTAGCCTAAAGGGCAAGTTGCAAAGTCATAAAAATGACTAAGTCTGGAAGGGTAAAATCATGGAAAAACATGACGAGTTTGGGGTATAATCAAGCGTAACACATCTCAACTCATCGCTAAAACTCAGAAATGAACCAATAATAATAAATATGCATCAAAATTCTATTTCAAAAATATTTTCCAAGTGAAACAATAAAAGTATGTGTATTGTGACACATAAATGTCGGTTTTGCAACTAAACGTGCCTTATGACTCAAAAATTCACTATTGGCACTCTTAGTGATCCGACGACACTTAGGAAGGGGAATGCACACTATAAACATGTGTACAAATATCAAATGACATTTAATTACTGAAACAACACTTCACACGACACACAGTAGGCTCCAAAATTCGAATATAGCAAAATTCTGGAGGGTGTTGTAGCAACGACAACTTGGCAATACAATAGGTGAACTTCAACTTCTTTGTGTAGGGGACGCTTTCCACAAAGATTTTAGCCCTTTAGGAAGTATTGATTCAATAAGTGTATTATCTTGGCCTCCCCATTTAACCTGGTTATATACACTACAACAGAACAGGAAAATAACACCAAAATTTAGTGTTTTTTAGTTCACGAATTAGCCACAATTCCTGGCACAAAAATGGGCATGACCAGGTATGTTTATCATAGTTCCATATTTGCCACCATAAATTTCTCCAACATTAATATTATAAA
Source organism: Pinus taeda (assembly GCA_000404065.3). Classification (NCBI taxonomy): domain Eukaryota; kingdom Viridiplantae; phylum Streptophyta; class Pinopsida; order Pinales; family Pinaceae; genus Pinus; species Pinus taeda. The sequence goes on along the minus strand of APFE031298649.1, from coordinate 12,161 downwards.
TAGTGCTTAGAATAGTGCAGGAAAAATAATGCCAAAAATAACGCCTACAAAATTTCATGGATTTGTGCAGGAAGTTGCACTAGAAATAGCATCATAAGCAGTACCAGTAATAACACCATAAATAATTTTGTAAAGAGAACCAAGAATAGAGTCGAGAATAACACCATTTTAGCATCAGAAATAGCACGAGGATTTACTTCCAGCTTGCCTTCGGGTTTAGCTTCCAATTTAGTGGCCAATTTTGCTTCTAGCGTGGATTCCAATTTTACTTCCAGATTTGATTCTAGTGTGGCTTCCAACTTTGCTTCTAGTTTTTCTTCTACTGTGGCTTCCAATTTTTCTTCCATTTTTGCTTCTATTGAGGCTTAAAATTTTGCTTCTAGTTTTCTTCTAGTGTGGCTTCCAGTTTTTCTTCTATTGTGGCTTAAAAGTTTGCTTCTAGTTTTCTTCTAGTGTGGCTTCCAATTTTTCTTCTAGTTTTTCTTCTAGTATGGCTTACAATTTTGCATCTAGTTTTGCTTCTAGTGTGGCTTCCAATTTTGTTTCTAGATTTACTTCTAGTTTGCCTTCCACTTTTGCTTCTAGTTTTGTTTCTATTTTGGCTTCCAATTTTTCTTCTAATTTGGCTTCCATTGTTGGTTAACTTTTTTGCTTCCAAGAGTCATAAAAAGCACCAGGTTTAGTGCCAAGAGATATGTCTAGTTTGACTTCTAAATTGGCGTATAGTTTTTCTTCCTGTTTTCTTCTAGTGTGGCTTCCCATTTTGCTTCCAATTTGGCTTCCACTGTTGCTTCTTTTTTTGCTTCCAAAAGATGATTATTGTTTTTCATATAGTTAAATTAATCTTTTTTATTTCAATTTAATTAGTTAAATATATCATGTCTCTTAAATAAGTTATATGATTATACACCATATGAATGCATTTGAAATATTTTATAGGATAACATTTATAAATAATTTTTAAGGAAACAAACATCCATACAAATTAATAACATCATTATAATTATTAAATCTCCATCAAAATAGAATCTACAAAATTCAATTTATATAAAATAAGAAGACAATTATTGTAACATGATAATCATCTATAATTAAAACAAGTGAGTCAAATATATATATAATTTAAGTGAATTTAACATCATCCATCATGAGCAGTAAATCACAACCATCATACGTAATAAATATGCATCCAATTCATCAACCACTTTCAACATATAAAAATTGATGAGTCAATACTGACAAGATCATCAACATATATAACTAAAAAAATTGAAATTCACATATACTAGTAGATCAATAACATGTGAAAATGATCTAAGGGGGGAGGCAGGAGCGGGAGGGGTTATCTTTTTCCCCGACAAAAAAGTTGAAAAAGAATTTGTGTCCTCCAATTAAGTGTCTTTTTAGACTCTCTCATTCCAATTAAAAAATGTATCAAATTGAATCATTACAAGGATCCACATACAAGAAAACTCTACAAAAAATCTAATTGATCATGGATAAATTTGAAATTTTGGAGTTTTGTCACATCAAGAGATAGAACAACACTTTGGTAGACAATCAAGCAAACAAATGCATCAATTTGGTTCAAAATGGGTTGATGGAGGAGGGCAGCATAATAACTATATGTCACATACCATGATTTCTCATAACCCGAGGATCTCAAGATTCTTATGGGTAATTCATGAGGATAATTTAATTCATAGGTTGCATAAATTTGGTAGTCACTTCATCGTACAAAATGTCGATGGTGATCGCTCCACCAAAACGATGGGTCATTCATCAAACAGATGGTTAAATGCAAGGATTAATTCTAAGCATGTGGATAGATTATATGTCATCATAAAATAATTAAGGCACTTTAGCATTGAAGGATTTGATATTTTTGTGGTTAAGGAAGAATGTCTCAGTTCAACTGTGTGTTTATGGTCTGGAATAAGAAGCAATTAATTCGTAATTGTTTTCAAGGTGTGAAATGAATAAGAACAACATTAAACTTGAAGAGACTCCCCCCACCATCATTTTGGAGTTAAGTCTGTGTATAAGAGGATGGTTGAGAAGAATTCACGCATAGTGGCAGTCCATACATTATGTCTAAGCCAAATAATTGACTTCCTCATTAGGAAATGGTGTTGTTGGCTCCCTAGATGAGATTAACTGAGTGCTCAAGCAAGAAATCAAGGGGATGGTCTTCAGGATAGGTTGGAAAATAATTTTTAAGGATCACTATCATTCAACCTCGGTAACGAGTTAGTTGGAAGGTGTTGTAGCGGCTACAACCACCCTCCAAAATTTTGGCTCGCATGCAAATTTTGAAGCCTATCCTGGATCCTACGATCAATCGTCCTTGGTGACTTGTTGGTAAGCTGATGATCTCAAGCCTCCCCTCCTTGATCTTAACATTTTTTCATGTTCTCGTCTTTATGCAGCATGTGTCATATGTGGGCATAGGGATTGTTGTTTGACATGCAAAGGGAATGTTATTTTGTTTCAAGGGAATCGTGATGTATGAGTTGTTATCATCACATAGACATGTTTCAAACTCACTTCACACACTCTTGTCATGAATTTTTTTGCATCAAGAAAAATATCTCTTATACATTTTGGATGCCCTATGTTGTATCACTAAGTGTTCGTGTGTGGTCACAGTAAAGTCTTATCAATTTTTACATATGTTTTATTGATCTCACACTTAGCTATTTTCCCAAGAAACCTAGCCTCATCCAGCTTCCCGGAATTGTGCACTTTGTTTCTGCAACCATCAAGCTTTCTCCCTTGCCTATTGGAACTTCAAAGTACATAGAGACCCCAACCTCCATTGGCATCCAAAACTGCACAGTGCTTTCATCTAATGTCCTTCCCCAGATGGAACCCATTGTCTTTAGAAACTACTGTTGTAGCTCTGATACCACTTGTTGTAGATCTAAATCGGAAATATTATGATAATAGAAATAACCCAAGAATAAAAAGATAGAATGAAATGCTTATTTATTATCAAACCCTTAAGGTAGGGCAACACCATACATTCACTCCTTAAGGAAGGAGAATACTCCACAAGCCATATGCTTGTTCATACAATACTATTTCTCTTCATATCCTCTCCATGTGGAGTCTCTAGCCTCTATATAGGCCTCATACATACAATACCATGCATCATTACCATGGTTTCCTCATACCATCAACTAATACCATGGGCCCCTTACATTATTATTAACTACTTGTGGTCCCTTACATGACATGGGTTAACCACCTTATTTATTACTATGGCCCATCCCATTATACATTATTACCTTGGGTACCTCCCTCGGT
>APFE031298636.1:2013-53864 GCA_000404065.3 Pinus taeda | reverse complement strand
GTCCAAAATCTTTGTTTCCTCCCAAGTGAGTAGGCTTGCAACATAGTTTAGAGAAGCATATAAATAACAAGTAGTTCAAAATGTGTGACTAATAAACATGTTATATCATCAAGCATAAACATATAAATCATGACATATTACTCATGAATTATAAAAACATAAGATCATAACATTCGGAAACTAGATAGAGCTCCTTTATTGATATCAACAAAGAGTGTTGGAGAGATACAACTTGATCCAACCACGGCACCAACGAAACCTTCCTTTGAATCCATCTAGCCCAAGCCTCAAATTTCACCTCTCAAGAATGTGCAAAATGATGTCATATAATGAAGGATGATCATCTATGCAAGGAAACAAGGGTTTCTTATGACTGGGAAAACCATACTTGATCTGGGGACCAAAAATACTATAATGTCTATATCCTATCTCCCTAATCTTATTAGGCTTTCCCATGAGGTTTATAAATACCACTAGAAATTAGTTGATTTGGTTAGGCCATGAGATCTTGTAGGCAAGATTTTGGTGAAACCCGTAAACCCCGCCTGAAGAATAGGATATTATTTTATGTTTTCATATTTTAAATAATATACGTTGGTTCTATATTATGGTACACGCATGTGTATGTGATTTTTAAAGGGTAGAGGTGTGTATGGAATTAAAAATATTGTTTTTTAATAAATGGTCAAGTCTATATGGGAAAGGCTTGCCCAAGGCCATACTAGATCATCAAAACTACAGGAGTACTGAATGATGCTATAACATGACCTCATTGAAATATGTTGGTTAATTCATTAAGGGGCTTCTCTCCAATAGTTACTTGAAGGTTGGATCGATGAATATAGCTGGGCTATAAAAATAGTGTTTATTTGGTAGGGCGGGATATGAAGTGTTAACTCAAAAATTCGCAGGGCCTCCTTTAGACAGGCTATGGGGAAGAATTTGGAATAAGGATTGTATGTAGAAAATTAACATATTTTGTTGGCAACTAATTCATGGGAAGGTCCTGCTAGCTAAAAATATCGAAAAAAGAAATATCCAAGGGCCATATTGATGTTCCCTTTGCAAGAAGGAAGAAGAGGACATTCCCCGTGGTCTTTAGACAATGATCATTTTCTTTGGAGGTCTCCAAAATTGCATCGGAAGAGGTCAAAGATATTTATGTCTTTCCTTAGAATTGACAAGAAATGTTTGAGAAATGGAAACAAAAAATCCGTTGGAAAAGTAAATAAGATTCAATAACGATGAGATGTTGGATGGATCTTCCAAAGTATCTATGTTGGGCGATTTGGCTTGCCCACAACCAATCAAATTTTAATAGTCTCCTCCCAAATTCAAATTCCTTGGGCCCCAATGCAACTCAATTGCTTTTTGAGCCAATTTTTGCTCGAGGTTATGACTCAGGAGAGATGAACAAATTGACACCAAGTGAGAGGCAATGGATAAATCTTAGTCAACCTTTAAATTAAGTTTCAGCTTCAATGATAACTAACATGTTTCATATATAATGAGAATCGATCACAATGAATTTTAAAGTTGGAGGATCAACAAAGGAAATTATTCTTTATTTTTCAATGGAGCTTCAAAAGGTAACCCCAGGGAGGTAGGAGTGGGAGGGGTTATTTTTTTCCCTAACAAAGAAACATGGATTAAATATGCTTGGGGTTTATGGATCTCAAGCAATAACTAGGTCAAATATTTAGCATTTTGGCAAGGCTTAGATTTGGCAATAAAAAATAAAATTAGGGAATTAATCATGTTTGGATATTCAATGATAGTTATCCAATAGGTACGCAAGGTTAAAGAGGATCATTCATCGATTCATTCTCCAATTCTTAATAAAATAAGTTTGCAAATATCAAAGCTTGAGGTTTTTTATTTCTTCCACATCAAAAGACATTTGAATTCAATGTTAAAGTCATTAGCAAATTTGGGGGTCAATCTAGAAAAAGGAATCATGGAGCAGGATCATTAGAATTTTGCAATCAAATATATTCCATGAAAAATATAATCTCAATGCAGACTACAAGGGAAATAACAATTTTAAATAGCATTAATGGAAAAATAATAAGGGTGGCAATTCGATGGAATATTGTCATATCCTACTTTGATTTGGTGTTTCTATTGAGATTGATTTGGGTCTCATATTTGTTATTAAATGTTGGGATCATGCACTCATGTGGAGAGACCGCGTGTTAATTACATTGGTATTAGACAAGTGGATACCAATTCATTCCTATATTAAATTTGGATGGTGTGGATAGATGGTATATGCAAATTTTAGGTGTAGCAAACATGGTTGGGGTCTTCATATTTAAAGGACTAAGTTGTAAGTTGTACAGAAATTAACTTTGGGATTGAACTCCTGACTTAGGTAATGTACACAGATAATTTCCAAATTAAATTTAGTGAGAGAAGTGATAGTCCAGTGGGGGAAGACATACAGGGTTATAAATATAGCACGCGAATCCTTGTTTCCCTAGGAAATCAGGTTTCACAACTCATAAATTTTGAAGGAAGTGAGGTCTGCTTTGTTGGCATTTGAATGGAGCGTTTTCTTAGAACATCGACTGACGATTTTAGCTATCATCTGGATTATGTGACAACAACCATGGAATATATCCACCCTATGCTATTCAGGCAAGGGGAAATGGGGAAGGTAGCAGAGCAAGCTCAATTTTCCCTTTTGCACCAGAAAATTGGTTTGTTGCGGGCCAAAATGTACCATTTACAAGTTGCATTTTATCACTTGAATATCAAACTTTATTACATGGGTACCTATATGTGAACCAATAACATCTGGAGTGAACAAGGAATTGGATGTCGAGATTGAGGCACATTAGTGCATGGTTCCAGAGAAGCTAGCGATGACAATTGAGGAGATGGTCATGGAAATGGCTTATGTTCCTTTTCAACCATGGCATGAAGAAAATGAAATTTCATGCAATGAAATTCCTCGTCCAAGTGTTGAAGACTCATTTCTCCTTTATTTTTAATCTATGTTTTGTAAGTACGTAGTTATGTTAGGATGTTTTCGGAGAATATATAAGAAAAGTGAAATTAGAACAACAATATATAATTGGATAAGTGGAGTTTGAAGTCATTTTTAAACACTTTTAAATCTAATAGATGAAGAGTTTGTAGCATACATAAAAAATTATGGTTTTCAAATCAAAATGAATTAATATAAAAATCATACCTATTTCATTTAATATTAATATATATATATATATTATTTTTGTTTTTTTCTGACCAAGAGTGTCACGGCCCTATTCTTGTGGTACTCTTTAAACAACATATAGGTGGGTGCAACACCACTATACATTTTCTTTTCATTGCTTGTGACTTTGCTTCACACCCTACCCAGCTACCCATATCATTTTACACATTCTGTCATTCAACACCCGGGTCGTATACCCACCTGCTCACTATTCGTCACTTCTTCCCGAGTGCTATCACACTTCTACTTGAGCGTTTTTCTTTCCTGCGGGTCTGTTGTAGCGGTCTTGGGTCACCATTTACCAGCACCTTAAATATGCATTGAACACAACAATTCATGCTCTCTTCAACACTCGAACCAAATTTCCTATAGCACACTGTAGCAACGTTATTCCCAACCTGCAACATTATGCATTGTGGCACAACCTGCAACATGCCCTCACTCGACCTTTAGCACAGAAACCCCAACTCTACCTGTGGTTAACATCGGTCCTGCCCATTGTGCATCCCACCTGTAGCTTGGCCTTTTTTGCTCCACGTTTCCAAATTTTGTTGTGTTGTTCTGCTTGTTCGATGATGCCTCCAAATGTTATCCATTCACTTCTACATATATGTCATTCGGCCATGGAAATACTCCAACAATCACGTCCTTCATTTTGCCATGTGTCAGCCCTCCATATCAACTATTGCCCGTCGCTTCAACCCATGGGTCGACCCATGCCCCAACTCGCTCATATGACACGACCCACGATTCAATCTACACATGGCCGCATCGCTTGCCTTGGGTATGTACTCGCCTGGGTGCCTAACTCAGATTGCCTGGTGCGCCCTTACCCAACGATGTATGCTCACCCATCAGTCGCTTGTCACATGACTCACCCACCAGTCAATGATCACAAGACTAGATCGTTGCTTGCTCCACACAGTCACTCATTGCAATGGGTAGGTGCCTGCCCAACACGCTGCACCCTCTATGTGTGCACTCGTCATCACACATAATTAAACGCCACCTCCAAGTAGTCTTTAACTGAATGCTCCAACCCAAGTCACCTTTAACTGAACATGGGCACCCATCGCACATCGTGGGCATGCCCACACGCCTTTAATTGTTATCGTTTATTTGTCGACTCTCTTCGACGCTCGGCAACTCGAGGCCCTAACATTCTCCACCACTCTAAAAATGTTGCCACCCTCGACAACACCATCGCAACAACCTCCATCGCCAAGACATATCCATATATGTGGGCACCCAAATAGCTCCAACCATGACCTACTCCATGTTCAAACTGTAATTCCACCTCCACAAGAACTCATGCCTCTCACATCATCGTGACTATCATCACATCCTGTTGTCAATCACGTCCATCTCGCCCCAAATTCTTGCTCATCAAGTCATAGAGAGGACTCATTTCCATGAGTAGAAGAGAATGAGCCTCATCCCCATGTCAGTGTAGAAAGAGGGAGGGGATGGGAAAACCAAAAGTTTTCCATCCTCCTTATCAAATAGTTCAATCCATCTATCTAAATCTTCCTCTTCCAATATCTGCATGTATGCTTCCTCGCTCTCCTCCTGAGTCTCTAGTCTAGCATCTATGTTTCCTTCCACTACCTCTATCATGCCTATCGAATCCAAGATACTATTAGACAATGTCCTAATAACCTATGCTTGCTCCATGAGTTTTGTCTCTGCAGTGGAAAACCTCTCATAGAGTTATTCATCTACTTGATGTCCTCGACATTCATCGTTTCAATTTACACCCAACTTTCATAGCTTCCATGGTAGGTACCCCCAATAGTTCATCTCCCATCCATCATAAATGTACTACTTCTTCATATGTGTTACCATAATAACTTCATATTTCTTCATAGATTCCATTCCCAAAACTGCTTCATAGTCATCCATTCGCACAATTGTGAAGTCGATCTTACCAGACCACTCACCAATGCTCACATCCACATTATTTGCAATGCCAATCACTTTACCCGATGGAGATTTCACTACTTTAAGATGAGCTTGGGTTGGTGAAAACTTCAGCCCAACTTTCCTCGCAACTTCCTCCCTGACGAAGTTATGAGTTGCGCCATTGTCCACCATCATGAGTAAAGTTCCTTGCTTATCCTTCATGTCCACATACTCCAATTTGTTCCTTTCAAGATCATGCCCTGGGACAACCTCAGTTGTTGTTGTAGCTCCAAAAATATGCATCACCCCAATCACTAGTTCCTCCTTTTTCCTTTTTGCATTGACTTGTGTTGCTGCTACCCCTATCATTCTAGAAGGACAATTCTTTATCGTGTGGTCTTCTCCACACAACCAACATTTCAGAGGCTTCTTCATCTTTGGCTTTCCACTTGATCTCAAATGTTACTCCTTTGTAGTCTTCTCTTTCAATTTATTGAACTTATTTTTCTTCTCTTCAGTCGCCTCACCATAATGTTCTATTAGCCTATCAACTGCAACAAATGCTCCTTCTAGAGTCTTGATCTTCTGCCTCTTCACCTCATCTCGTGCCCGAAGTTTCAATCCAATAATGAATTTTAAAACATTGTCTCTCTCCTCCATGTCAGGTAATTCCAAGATCGCACTCGAGAAATCCCATTGATATGCTTATAGACTCCCTATTTTCTTAATTTACTTAATCTTCATCCTTGCATCCAAAGTCTCATCTTGTGGGATAAATTGAATCTAGAATATTCATATCATCCTAGGCAGGGATGTCATCAGCATCACCATTGGAAATATGATCTTACTTTCATCTCCACCTCGTCTTAGAATCCTTAATGAGGAATTGAGCAACTACTTTTACCTTGGCTTCCTCATCAGGTATACCCAAGCGCTCCAAGTATTACTTCCTATCCCATAATAAATTTCCAAGTGCCTTTGCACTCCTCATGCCATCATAAGAATTAGGTTCCTTGACTTTCACATGAGCAGTCCTTCCAACTAGTCCCTACCCAACTACCTTCTTTAAGACAGTAATCTCATTTCGAGCTTCCTCAAGACTTTTCTGCAACTTCAAGATTTCATCCAAAAATTTATCTTTCGTAGATCCAAATTTCTTGACTTTCTTCTCTATTTGTCCATACTTCCACTCAGTGTACTCATATCGTACCTTAATACTTTCATAAGCTTCTTCCAACTTCCTGAGACCATCCCTAAGTTCAGTATTTTCATCCTCTAATGAAGCGATCTTCAAAGAAAGCTCTTCCATACAGTCTAGCACTTTATCAATGAAAACTATATTAGGATTCATGTTGGATTCACCTATAATCTAAGGTTCTTCCACATTTTCCACCATTAGTTTTTACTTTGAATGTTTCACGACCATACACTATCTCATTCAAGCTCGACCCTACAAATTGCCCTTGTCGAACTTCCTAATGTCGCACTGCAACCAACTACCCATGCCCAAGCTTCAATACCAACTACAACCACTACTTGTTGTATTCATGCTTCTTCTTCAATCAAAGCCCTTCTTTGTAAAATGGGCTCTGATACCAACTGTCACGTTCCTATCCTTGTGGTGCTTTTTCAACCATGTATAGGTGTGTGTGGCACCACTATACTTTTTCTTTTCTCCAATACTCAAGTATATGGACTATGCTTAAGCCAACACTTAGCCAATTTTATCAATGTTATCAACGCAACAGAATAAACATCTTTAATTAACCATATAACCAATTATATATGCAGAACAAAAATCATAAGCACATGATACACATAAACTTATGTGGTAGGGGAAACTCCTATATAAATTTGAGTCTGCCCAATATATCAATAATTTTGTAATTTAACTATACAAAAATATTTTATAGTCATGCAACAGACAACACTTCAGCGTGCACACTCCTTCAAATCAATCGTGCCCACTAACACCACTGCTTATGCTATTCGTGCACACCCAACATGAGTTACTTGAACTACCATGCACTTCATGCTCCCTTCATTCACCGCCTGTGACTTTACTGCATGCCCCTGCCTAGTTACCCATATTGCTCTGCACGTTTCGTTGATCAACACCCAGGTCGCATACCCTCCAGCTCACCGTTTGACACTTCTGCCCGAGTGTTATCACACTTTGACCTCAGTTTTTTTCTTTCCCACGGGTCTGTCGTAGCAGCCTTCGGTCACCATTTACCCGTGTCGTGATTGTGCATGGAATGCAATAGTTTGCACTCCTGCCGGCACTCAACCCAACCTACCTATAGTGCATTGTATTACGGATTCGCCCAACCCGCAACACTATGTAGTGCAATTCTACCCGCGACACACCCTTACTCAAACCTTAGTACATAAACCTCAACTCCATCTATGGCTAACTTTGGTCCTGCCCATTTTGCACCCCGTCTGTAGCATGGCCTTGTTTGCTCTGTGTTTCCTGTTTTCATTGTGTTGTTCTTCTTGTTTGATCATGCCTGGAGATGCCATCCCTTCACTTCTATATATATGCCATTCGACCATGGAAATACTCCAATGGTTGCATCCCTTCATTTTGCCATGTGTTAGCCCTCCGTATAAACTGGTCAACTGACCTACCAAAATATTTTGACACACTCCTTCACCATCATGTTGCACATTGCTTCAACCCATGGTTCAGCGCATGCCACCCAACTCGCTCATACGACACGACCCACAATTCGGCCAGCAAATGGGCGCCTCACCCACCTTGGGGTGCGCTTGCCCAAGCACCTATGTAACGACCTGCAGTTCTGGGTGCGCGTGGGTAGGCTTGAACGAGCTGTCGTTGGACGAAGTGCGAGCTCCCTTGACATGCGACGGTGTATTATGCGCATGATAAAAGGATGGGCGAGCATGTATATATGCATAGTGGCATGGTGGTAGACGTATGGAGGCCGACCAACGATTGTGTGGAGTCGACATGATGTTTGGAGACTTTGCGATGGTGTGTGGAGGATTGGGCAAGTCGGCTGAGAAAGTGCGTAGATGGCATTTGGACATCACTCATTCGCTCAAAATCTTCACTCAACAAGGTAGAGGCGCAGGTCTAGTGCGCAGAACAAGGAGAAAGGCATAGGTTGGAATGCGCCCATTCTTGGGTAGGGCTGCACGGTGACAACGCGGTATTGGGTGAAGGCTCGGGTAGGAGCACTCATTGGTTGGGTGAGGGCGTGCACGGGTGTGTGCCGCCCGACGGCTGGTTGAGGCGTGCATGGGTGTAGCGCCCGGTTTGTGCGAAGGTGCCCGACAGTGAAATGGAGGAGTGCCCAATTTGTGCGACGACTTGGCATGCGTGTCTTGGCGACTCGGGTGAGTGCCCGCCCATCATGCAAGTGTGCACGGTGACTTGGCGAAGTGTTGAGATTGTGGACGAAGGTGTGTCTCAGGTGGAGGCGCCCGTGTATGGCGACTTGGAGGCGCGCTCGAGTTGGGAAAACAACACGATCGTGCGACAAGGTGAACAAAGTGTTGGTGAGTCATGCGGCGACCATGCGGAGGTGCTGACGAGCTAGGCAACTGATTTTTGCCTTGGATTGTAAATTTGGCTAAGTATGAAACTTGGGGTTTCCAAGTATACTTATAAAGCTTTGTAAACTATTGTATAATATATTGTTGGGAAGACTCATTGTTCAAGGAGTTGGCCCTCCCTTTATACTATGAAATTGTGTTCATCATTTATAATTGCTATTGATAATGAATGTGTATGGGTGTTCATTGATATAAAGGATAAAGAAATAATACTTGGCTGAGAAACAAAAACTAAGTAGGAGTAAGTGGTTAGGCATAGTCCACAAACATAAGTATTGGTGAAAAGAAAGTGTTCGGTGGTGCCACACCTCGCCAAGAGCGGTTGAAAAACTATCGCTAGCCTGGGGGCATGACAGGTGGTATCAGAGCAGGCTGATGATCGGGTTGACGATGAAGTGCTGATCCCACTGCACTATCGTGATAGGTGGTATCAGAGCTGATATCTGGGTTTCTCATGAAGACAGTGAAGCAGGTACTTGCAGGTGAGGGAAGCTATTTCACAACAGTGGAACAAGGGCTGGTTCAAGTTGCGAGCATCTTGGTGAATTTGTTGTATGGTCGAAACTAGATTGCAAAGAAGAAGGAGGCTGTTAGCAATGGCAACTGAATCTCAGGTTGGGTCTAGTCATGGTGCGAAGGATGCTACTATGGCATTCATTGAAAAAGTGTTGGAAAGGATGGAGGACTTAGAGGCTTACTAGAATAAGAAGATGGACTTGGTCATGAGAGATCAAGAGGCTAGTTCAAAGATGAAGGAAGAGCTCAAGGAACTCCGGACTCAACATGAGTACACTGATCGTATGTGTACACAACTTGAAGTAAGGGTAAAGGAGGTTGAAGAAGCAAGGGACCAGGGTCTTGCAGAGATCGTGGACTTGAAGAAATCTCTTGACGAAGCAAGAGATGAGATCGCGATGTTGAAGAAGGTCGTGAGGCATAACTCAGGTGGAGGAGTGCCTCATGTGAAAGTCATGGAACTGGAATCTTACGATGGTACAAGGAGTGCGAAGACTCTTGGAAACTTTCTATGGGACATGGAGCAATACCAGGAATGGTTAGGTCTATTTGATGATGAGACGAAGGTCAAGGTAGCTGCTTAGTTCTTGAAAAAGGATGCTAAGATGTGGTCGCGAAGACGGATGGATCAGATTGCGAATGGCAGTGCTGGTAACATTACTTCATGGGATGAAATGAAGAAAGCTTTGCAAACCCATTTCAGTCCTCAAGATGAAACGTGGGAAGCAAGGATGAAGATAAAATTCATAAAGCAGAGAGGGAACCTTCAGACATATGAGCGGGAGTTTGCAAGTACTGTTCTGGAACTTCCTGACATGGCGGAGAGAGACAAGGTGTTCAATTATTGGCTTGAAGCCTTGGGCATGCAATGAAGTGAAGAGGTAGAGGATTAGAACACTTGAAGAAGATTTTGTTGCTATGGACAGGTTGGTGGAGCATTATGATGAGACTTCTGATGATAGGAAGAAGAAATCTGACAAGCCGAAAGATAAGAAGAAAGAGGATGTTTCGAAATCGGATGACAAGTCGAAGACGAAGAAAGCCTTGAAGTGTTGGATATGTGCTGAACCACATATGGTGAAGAATTGTCCTTCTAGACCGAAAGTGGCTGTGATTGCACAATCTAATGCAAAGAATGAAGAAGCTTCTGTGGGGATGATGCAGATACTTGGTGTTGCTATTGCTACAGAGGTGATCTCTTAGAGGGATCCTGAGAGGAACAAGTTGTAGTATGTTCGGATGAAGGTTGGAGATGCTGATATACTCACTATTGTGGATGGTGGGGCCTCTCACAACTTCATGGGAGAAGATACTATGAGAAGTATGGGACTGAAATTTGTATCGGTGAAGGCACATATAAAGACAGTCAATTCTCCTCTTGATGATGTTCTTGGTGTAGCTAAAAAGGTGGACACAACACTTGGTGAGTGCACAGGGAAGGTCGAGTTCACTATAGTGTGGATAGATGACTATGAGGCTGTGCTGGGAATGGAATTCTTGAAACAGTTTGATGTTATGATTGTTCGACATTTGAAGAAGCTGTACATTTACGATGGAAGGGAGGATGTACCCATTGGTGTGCCTACCATTGGAATGACAAGGCCTGATTGTAAGTTGGCAGTGACGCAAATGGAGGATGAGAGTGGTTGAAAGACTACCGCTGGCCTGGGGGCATGACAGGTGGATAAATGGTTGTCCATGGTTGAGATAAAGCTTACCGAGTAGTCATTGGTCATCAGGAATCTTTCAGATAGTATCTTGGATTTTTCAAGAAGGCTAGAAGCAGTCGAGGATGATGATGATGATGATGAGGCATATGTGAGGCCGAATGTTCGAGACGAGGATCTAGTCACTTATCTACAGAGGATGGAGATTGAAGATCCTGACAGATGGATTGAGTTGATTAGTGAGGGTGAGCCTTCAAGCTCTACTCCCTCCACATCTTCTTAGATGGACAAGAAGATGGGGCTCATTGTTAGTTGCTCATGGCAGTAAGTCCTTAAAACGGGTTGAGCAGGTATGACAGATGGTGTAAGGATGGCTTGGCATCGAAGCATCATGACATGTTACAGATAGGATGGAGTTTCCATGGACTTGAACATGGTGGTGAGATTCTTGGTGAGTTCGAGATGCGACAAGAATCCGAGATAGACTAGTGAAGGCATAAGGATGTTCACTCTCACGGCTTGAGCGTGACAGTTGGATTAGCTACCCAACTAGTTCAAACATGGGGTCCGGAAGTGTACAGTGGTGTGATGACAACAGGTTGGGCTGGAGTGATGTTCGACACAGAGATGTGTTGATATCAGGCTGATTTGTGGTGGTGTTTGACATGGAGAGATGTTGGCATCAGGCAGACGAGAAGGATAGTTCACAGGATGAGAATGACACATGGTGGAGATGGTAGTTCTACATATGTTGCAGGGATGTTTGCAGTATGTGGAGGAGTTGACATCATAGACCGAGGATGAGATAAACATTAGTGATGATCTTGGTGGATGGCTACCAGGATGGTATGTTTTCGAGGACGACAACGATTTCAAGTGGAGGAGGATGTAACGACCTGCAGTTCTGGGCGCGTGGGTGGAACATGCATGCGCGTGGGTAGGCTTGAATGAGCTACGGTTGGACGAAGTGCGAGCTCCCTTGACATGCGACAGTGTATTATGCGCATGATAGAAGGATGGGCGAGCATGTATATATGCGTAGTGGCATGGTGGTAGACGTATGGAGGCCGACAAATGATTGTGTGGAGCCGACATGATGTTTGGAGACTTTGCGATGGCATGTGGAGCATTGGGCAAGTCGGTTGCGCAGCCAGACTTCGCCCTACGTTTGGTATATATTGCAAGTGCGTAGATGGCATTTGGACATCACATCTTTGCTCAACAAGGTAGAGGTACAAGTCTAGTGCGTAGAACAAGGAGAAAGGCGCAAGTTGGAATGCACCCATTCTTGGGCAGGGCTGCACGGTGACAGCGCGGTATTGGGTGAAGGCGCGGGCAAGAGCGCCCAGTGGTTGGGTGAGGGCGTGCACGAGTGTGTGGCGCCCGACAGTCGGTTGAGGCATGCATGGGTGCAGCACCCAGTTTGTGCGATGACTTGGCACGGGTGTCTTGGCGACTCGGGTGAGTGCCCGCCCATCGTGCAAGTGTGCACGGTGACTTGTTGAAGTGTTGAGATTGTGGACGGAGGTGTGTCTTGGGTGGAGGCTCCCGTGTGTGGCGACTTGGAGGCGCGCCCGAGTTGGGCAAACAACACGATTGTGCGACAAGGTGAACGAAGCGTTGGTGAGTTGTGCGGCGACTGTACGGAGGTGCCGACAAGCTAGGCAACCAAGTTTTCCCTTGGATTGTAAATTTGGCTAAGTATGAAACTTAGGATTTCCAAGTATACTTGTAAAGCATTGTAAACTGTTGTATAATATATTGTTGGGCAGACTCATTGTTCAGGGAGTTGCCCCTCTCTTTATACTGTGCCATTGTGTTCATCATTTATAATTGTTGTTGATAATGAATGTGTATGGGTGTTCATTGGTATAAAGGATAAAGAAATAATACTTGGTTGAGAAACACAAACTAAGTAGGAGTAAGTGGTTAGGCGTAGTCCACGAACATAAGTATTGGTGAAAAGAAAGTGTTCGGTGGTGCCACACCTCACCAAGAGTGGTTGAAAGACTATCGCTGGCTTGGTGGCGTGACAGCTTGACTCGGGTCACTTGATGCGCCCTTGCCCAATAATGTCCACTCACCCACCGTGCATGTTATCCGCAACTCGCTCGCTCATCTATCGGTCGCCCGTCGCACGACTTGCCCACTGGTCGCCCGTCGCATGACTCGACCGTTGGTTGCTCTACAATGTAGGTCATCGCAATGGGTGAGTGCCCGCCCAACACAGCACGCCCACTATATTTGCGCCCATCGTCGCGGATAACCGAATACCACCTCCAAGTTGCCTTTAACGAAACGGTGTAACATGAGTTGCCTTTATCCAAACATGGGTGCCTATCGCACATCTCGAGCACGCCCACATGACTTTAACCACGATCGTCGATTTTGCAACTCTCTCGGGATCTCTCCACTTGAGGCCTTAACACAGAGGAACCCAACAATTTCCCTCACAAGTAACTACTAGTAAACCTCTAGGGGTCTACAATTTGTCCTCATCTCCGTAAACCAGGTCGCAAACACGAAGATTCAAAGCTGAATCTCTTGAGTTTCAACAATTTCACATATCTCAAATTACCAATTAAACTACGCCAAAACAAAATAAACTTATTTTTAAATATTTAAAAATATCATTATATTTTTTGTTCTGTTTTGTTTTTTTCTTTTTTTTAATAAAATAATCCATTAATCAAAAACCACTTATTTAAGACTCCTATTTAAAACATATATGTTTTAAGTAATAATGGAGAACTTTTCACATAACATAAAATTTTGGAAAATACTATATAAATTTTTACCAATAAAAAATTTAAAAATTCAAAATTTTATATATATGTTTTAAAAAATTAATTTTCTTAAAAAAATTTAAAAATTCAAAATTTATATATATGTTTTAAAAATTATTTTTTAAGAAATTATAGGAAACATTTTATTTTAATATATTTAATTAATGTAAAATATTTTTTAATTTAATTTCAAATTATTTAGAATTTATATTAAATTTCTCTAAGAAATAGATCAATTGTTATTAATTATGTTAGGATTTATTAATTTTATATATATACTAAAAAATATTGGTAAATGTAGATAATATTCTTCCCCAAAAAAAATACTTTACTTGGTTTTAACATAATTATCCATTTTATATTTTTCCTTTTTAAAATTAATGGTTTAATAAAACTAATTTTTTTTATAAACCATTTGTTCACGTAATAGTATGTGTTATTTGATAATTCAATAGGTAAAATGATAAACCCATGTTATTTACGTGATAAATATCAGAAAATAAATTTTAATTTAAAAGTACAAATTACTTAACATTTAAAATTTCAGGGAAAAAAAATAAAAATATTTGAGCGTCTTTCCTGTATAACTATAAAATAAAGATTTGAATATTAGTTTAGTAATATTCAGTAAAAATAAAAAAAAATAATACTAATTTAAAACAACTCACACTTTAAAAATGTCCGTCAATAAAACAACACATGCTACATAAACTTTTTTGTATTTACAATAGGAATGCTACTTAGAAAAACAAAACTAAACATAACTGAAGTATCTATGGTTTTACTTCTCACTTCTACTCAGCACACAACTGATTGGCTTTGCTTTCCATGTTTGATTAATAAAATTATCTAACATGCTTGCAACAAGAACTTGACATATGGCACTTGAACTCATGCATTTCTCGCTAGAGTTTTTGTTACCACTGGTTCACAACAGACTGTGTAATTCCGTTTCAAGGGTTTTCAATGCCGGGCGTGGCACGCAGAAGACCATCGTTACTCCGTTCTTGTTCTTCGGGGGAGGCAGAAATGTAATTGGGCATATCAAAATTTTGAGCCAATTACCAGGGCAAGAAAAGAGGGGCTCACCCCACCCAAAGTCCACGTGGTTAACTCCCAGCCACCTCCAGCCAGTGAGAAATGTATCTTCAAGACACATATGCACATGTGTCATCTCTGGGCATGAGCGTTTCATTTCAAGGAACGCTATACTCGATCTCAGGTACTCCTCATTTAAACTTAGCTTTGCCTCCTTTATCATCTTTACAACATGCGAAAGGGATCCATTGACAACCTCTCCCGCTGTAATGTTGCGCGCACATGCCAGGTACGAACCATTGCCGTAGTATCCCTCTGCAAGCGGGGGGTCAGATCCTCGAATCCCCCGAGCAGTGAAAGATGGCCATTAATATAAACCTGACGGGGCTATTCAGCGGAATTTCCAGAACCCTTGTTCTCGCTCGCCAGGCCAACGCTGCCAAGACTTCGAACGTTGTACAATCCTCCTTCAGGTCTTTTGCGATGGGCTGTTTTAGCCTTTGTAAAGCATCATGACTGAAGAAAAACGGGGTGAATAGCAGGTCCTCGGCTTTCACATGGGCCAGCTGCTGCTGAAATGAACAATTAGGATTGACCATGAATCCACTTTCAAGAAGCTCATCATGCTGGAAAAGGACCGGATGGGGCGGTTGCTGGGGTTTCAGAAGTTCCCTCTGCCACACTGGTTCAATGGAAAGCTTCGCCTCTCCTCTCGCAATCTCTGCAAGTCCCATGAGAAACTGGGTTGCCCCTAGTCCGTCACACAGATTATGGTTAAAACTCACACCCACAACAAAGCCCCCGCAAGCGAAGCCAGTTACCTACAACACAGAAAGCTCGCAACCCACAGTTCACTTAAATTATAAGATTCAGTATAGATTTATCTTAAATACAAGTGTAGATCTATTTTAAATACAAATCTAATTTCTTAATTTCTTAATTTATAGACTTATTTAATTTTTATAGATATTTAATTTTTTTATTTTTTAAATTTTTTAGGGAAATAGTAAAATTTCAATTTTGATAACAGAAAAACATTCTACACATTATACTGGACATCCTTACACATCACACTAGTTGTAAAATGAATCTCTCCACTCAACAATAACAAATGAAAAAGATTCAAAATTACCTGAAAAATAAAAGGCGATACTTCTTAAATTTCTGGAGAGCAAAATAAGCCTCCAGACTCAATAATAACTAATAGAAAACATTCAAAATTACCTGAAAAATAAGAGGTGGTACTTCCTCGATTTCTGCCGTGAGCAGAAACTGAAAGAGCAGTTGCTCTTTCAGATCCTCGAATCCCCCGAGCAGTGAAAGAGTGTTGTTGGTAACGGCTTCAACAAAGAGAGCGCCCTCTCCGGTGCAGGCTACCTGCAGTTTTCGGCCATCTGGGTTTCTCCTTATACGGCCTGCAAGTGGGTAATAGTGAGACAACACTAGTGACAGTGCCTCGCGAATAGCCTTCACAGGATTTGTGGTGCCATAAATATTATGAGAGCCATTATTGTACACAAGCAGTGTATCGAATCTACACCTCACGAGGAGATGATCATCTAGATTCGAAAGATAGAGTATGGTCGTGGGAGAAGGTCGGGAAGGTGGCACCATGACAGACCCTACCACATTTACAGGCTGCTGGACTTTGCTGCAGTATTTTTCCGTGTCGAGACTCTCCATTGATAAATCCTAAGCTACCATGTTCCTAAATGCTCTCTTCTGCGAGAACGAAAGATGATTACCCTGTTATATAGATAAGCGTAGCCAGTTTACAGGCGTTGAAGTAGATGGCATCTTATCATTGGGACCCGATTGAGTTTAGTAGGTGTGAACGGGGGATGCTTTACAGCACGCTGACACTGGTGTTAGGTTCGAGTGAACATTGAAATATGTAACCATGGCGCCGGTGAGATTCCGAACCATTTTGTACTTTATTGACGGATCATCAGCTTATCCCTATTAAACTATGCAGTACTCTCTTATTTTTTTCTAGAAAGAAAACACACTTCCATTATAAATATAGAGAAAAAACGTTTTCATTAGAGATAAAGAAAGTATATTCGCAAATTTTGTCCTATACAATTAGAAGCTTCGAAACAAAATATATCTTTCTAGACTTTCATGCTAGGCCATGTTTATACTAGCTACATTGTATTCTATTCAACAAAAGGTATCTTTATAGACTTTTATACTAGGTCATGTTTATATTAGCTACTCTGTATTCTATTCAACAAAAAATAATTAATCAAACAAGCAAAATGTAGCAAAATGTGTGCTAAGCAAAATTCAGAAAAATAAACATATATGTTGCAAATAGAATTGAAACATTTTCTACCCCATCAAAACATGATATGCCCAGATGTCAATGATCCGCCATTGCCAAATGAGTAGAAGTTGATTGAACCCAAACAACACTGCATCCCTTCTTAGACAATCTCTCAGCGTTGTTATTTTGTTCATGACAAATATGTGAAATTGAAATCCTCCTAAAGGCCAGCATCAACACCATGATCTTGTGTTGCCAATTGCAGAGAGAAGGCATCTCTAAATTGAATCTATCATTTGCCCATTCGACACAAACTTAGAGTCACCAAAAACTACTATCTCTGCCAAACCAAGCCATTTTATACAAAAAAAGGACGCCCCATAAAGAAATATTTTTTGTCCTCATATTCAAGCCTTTACCACTGTGCCAATAAAACCAAAAATAATGAACAAAATCCAAATGGATCGCCATACCATTGCCACAGGAACCAAATGAATTGGCTCCATTGAAAAAAATCACGGGGAAGTCAGTTCACGGGTCCTTAGGAATTCAAATATTCCTGGGGGCATTGAGGGTCACTGATATAAATTCCTTGTAGTATGCCACGATCATTGTGTTGATCCTGAGAATATTCGATAGAATGGAATAAAAAATGAGAGCATTTCGAGTCCTCTGAATGCCCTAGAGGAAATAAAAGGGGAGTGTTTTGTGCAGCTCATTTTCCACAATCCACTGCTCCAGGCATATAGCTATGTTCGACCTTGCCAGATTGGCCTTGAAATCAAGTAGGTTTAGTACACTAATCTACGCAGATCTTGAACAATGTAAAAAAAGGTGTGAAATATCTACTCCATGAACCAAGCAAAGATCGCACTAGCCTAAACCTTGGAAGCCTCGCTAAGTAAGATTATCCTATCTTAAAATATTATTGTGAGCCACCAACCATATGAAAAATTTCAGTTTCTTGGGCGCTTTGCAACTCCACAACCTGTTTAGCCATATGAATTATGGATCCAATGCCACAACCTATTTAATGATCGAATAAGCAGCAATGACTATGAACTGACATTTATGCAGACCACCATTCCATTGAAATTTGTCGACAATGGGGATAAAATTATCCCAATAAGATTTAAAATTAAAATGTATTATGCCCATTCATGAGCTAAATGTTTCAACAAACTCAACATCCGATCATCTTTCCAATAAGGGGAATATAAAGATGGAGTAGAAATGACAACAATGTCCTTAAGCAAATAAATATCCATATCATGTAAGAAAGTGATAAGAGGAAAAGATATGGAGTGAGAGCCTTCAACACCTGAGAAAATACCCAAGCCAATTTTCACAATGGACCCAGAGCCAATATTCCAACACAAATTACCCAGGAATCAATGCTTAGTTAAGACAAGGCTTCTCCAAAATTGTGATATCCGCGAACGAATTGGAGCGGCCACATGAATCCCTCCTATTAGGTCCATATTATAAAGATATTTGGCTTTGCTGACCTGACTCCACAAACCATCGCCACACACAACCCGCCAAAGATCTTTTAGTAGTAGTGCCAGGTTGAAAACTTTTGTATCTTTGAGACCCCAACCACCTTCATCTGCGACTCTGTTAGCATCTCTAGCCTTACAAGATGTACTTTTATTTCAGGGCGAGAGCCATGATTCCCATATAAATCAGAAGATAATGAAATTGATCTTGTTGATGATGCCCTTGGGTACTTTAAAAATGTGCATCCAATAAATGGAGATGCTCTACAAGACAATTTGGATAGAATGAGCCTACCTCTTAGATATAACCAACCATTTATGCAACCGCATAAATAGGTGCTTCTCCAACGTTTGGATCAACCATGACCCCTCTTTGTTATTGTAACCATTCGATTTCAGGAAGAACCCGAAGTATTTAAACCCCTCCATGGAAATGGACTGAACATTGAACGAAGAAGTGATCTCCCTCATATTGTCCCCTTCAAAGTAGATGGAGATCAACACTGACTTGTCCTTATTCATTATCAAGCAAGTGACTTGTCCAAAATGCGAAAGAATCTCATAAATCTTTGTCCATTCACACAGAGCAGTCTTCCTAATAGCCAAAAAGTCATTAGTGAACATCATATGAGAAAGAGAGATGCCATTTGCAATCTTGCAACTAGTAATCTTTCTTCGAATATACACATCCAACATTCTTCTGCCAAGACCATCGATCACCAATAGGAACATAAGAGACGGGAGGGTGCAACCTTAACAAAGGCCCCTCGAAGTAGAGAAAAAGTATGTAGGGCATCTGTTTATAATAATTGAAAAATTGGCAAACGTGATACATGAATTGATCCGGTCCACCATGATCAACCTGAGACCAATCTTTGTTAGAATCATCCATAGACATTCCCAATCGACATATTTGAAAGCTTTGGAGAGGTCAATACTCATCAAGAAAGCATCTAAGCATCGAGATTTTATGGAGTGAATACTTTCTTGAGCTATGGATATGGCGTCGTGTATCCATCGCTACTCAAAAAAGCTAAATTGTTCAGACGAAATGAACTTGGATAGGACTGGTTTGATCCGGTTAGCAATAATTTTGGAAATTAATTTGTAGATCATGTTGCATAATGAAATTGAACGACTGTCCGAGAATGAAGTTGGCTTTGTGATCTTAGGAATTGTTAGAAATAGAAATTACTCTAGCGTGAGGAGTTGGTTAAACTTAGAGAGTGAGTTAAGTGACTGATTGAGTGTTTGAGTGCTTTGAGCGTTGAGTCAAGTCAAATTAAGTCAAGTCGAATTAAGTATTAGACTAAATTTAGTGTGTGGTTGCATGTCAAGATATTTTAGGCAAGTATCTAGTTGGAGAAGATTAAATTGTAAGTATCATGTTTTGTGTGATCAATAGAAGAGCAGCAGCTCTTGTTTTATGTCTGAATTCTTTCTGTTTTTCTCCTCTTCCTTTCCAACAAATTGGTATCGAAGCCAAAATCACATAACTAAAAGAGTGAAAAAACCCGCCGCTATAACTTGCAGAGTAGTGTGAGGAAGTCGAAAGTATTTTTTCACCACCACCGATTCGTAATCTCGAGTCGGCATTCCGTTTAGAAAAGTTGTCATTGTCAATGAGAAAAACACGTAAACCAGCGTTAACTTCACAAAGTAATGAAAATCGACATATTGTTTTCAAAAGCGAAGTCAAAGGTTTAAGAGTCACGTTGGGTTGATTTTCGAAGTTATATTAAAATTTCTTTTTCAATACGTGGCCACCCTTTGTGTTTGTGTTTATTGGAAAATAGTTTTGATTATTAAAGGGGTGTGCAAAAGGGTAAATGGATTATAAATATAAAAGGAGTTTCGAAAAGGTGTTTAAAGATTTTTAAAATTTTTTTTTATATAAATGATTATAACTTTTTTTAAGTGGACAGAGTGGTGTTTTGAAAGGTTTTTGTTAGGCATAAAGAATTTTAAAAAAGTGTAGATTTTTTAAAGAGTTATTTATATAAAGGATTGGAAATTTATTTGAAAGATTTTTGGAAAACTTTTATTAGAAAAAGAATTTAGGGTTTTGTAAAGTTTGTCTATTTACAAAAATTATCTAGTTTTTGTCAAGCATGACAATATTTTGGTGAAGATTGTGCTTTACTTGGGCGTACATTGAAAATCATTTTTTTTATTTTATATTTTTTAAGTTTATTTATATTTTATTTTATTTTATTTTTTTATTTTTTTTTCGGGGGTGATATTTAAGATAGGCACATGCAATCAAAAAAGTAGTTATAAGAAAATGAATGGCAATAGTCATGGGTCGCAAAGCGCGACTGAAGAAGTCTAAGAAAAACAATTGAAACGACGAGGGAGAGATTGTTGCCATGATAAGAGAGGTTTAGGCTGCAGCTGAGGAACTGAGAAGTCTAGCAGAAGACAAAGAAGAAATTGAGGGTGATTGGTGTAGCCTTGATTTTCTACCACTTCCTATGCTTACAGGTGAATATTTTGATCATTGGGTTATCAAGATGTTAACTTTTCCTCAAGCTAAAGATTTAATTGAGTACAAGTCTAATAACCCATATGATGAAATATGCGATGTTTTAGCATTGAATTTTATAAAACAGGCATTGGATGAGAAGTATTTGTGCAAGGTAGAAAAGGCTACAACATCCAAGGAAGCATGGAAGTTCCTGGAAGAAGAATTTGGCGCAAGGGGGAGTGGCATGAAATAATAGGTTATGTCACAAGCAAAGAAGTCAGGTGCAGATTTAAGAGTAGATGAGAAAGACTCTGAGAGGAAAACAGAGCTTGGAGAATCCCACTCAAAAGTGGATGATGGTTGTCAAGACCATAACACTGAAACCAATTATCAAAGCATGCATATGGAAGAAGAAGATGTAACAAAGCTTGCAGAGAGAGAAGCAGGAACCTTCGTGTGTGAAACAGAGAAAGAGAAAATAAATGCTCAAGGACTCCACTATAACGTGGATGATGCAAATTATTGTGAATCCCACTGTGGTGAGACACATGTGGATGATGATTGCAAAGTGAGATATGAATTGGTGAATCCAATCATAGTTGATAGATTTGGTGAAGTTGAAATTGTCAATAAAAATGACAATGAGCACAGGCATGCTCAGATATCTTACCATAGTGTGGATGATCATTATGTTGATGATATGTGTGGTTTATTTTTTGAAACAAGGATCGATTGTGACAATATGGTAAGTGCAATGTTTGATGAAACATTGAAGGTTAAAGTTGCAATTGTAGCAGAAAGATATGAAGTAGTTGGAACTGCTCATGAAGTAGTATATCATCTAGCAGCAGTTGATGATAAAGTGATTGAGTATTTTTTATGAGAATATCCACTGACCACATAATAGTGGAAGATAATTTCAATGAAGTTTAAAAGAAGGCAGAGAAGGAAGAGGTAGAGCAGGAAGTTCTCACTGAAGAGCCTAATAAAGATGTTTTTAACATTGTTTTTTAATATGTAGGTGTTCAGAATAGCATGGGCAAAGAAGTTGAAAGAAAGGTTGTTAATAAGTTTGATGCATATTTGAAGCTCATTGAAGAATGGATTCATAAACCAATGGAACAGTTTGAAGATGCAATGTTATGGCAGCAGTCCATGGTTGAACGAATATTTGAAGAGGAAGGTGTAGAAAACATGATCCAATTGTTTTTTAAAACAAGTTCAAAACAAGTCAAAGAAAAATTGCAGCAAAAACAAGTGAATAAATCCTACAGCAAGAAAATTCAATAAAGAATGAAGCAATTTCGAAAATTTAAAATTGTGAAAGTCTTGAGTCATTGTAAGCCTAGTTGAGACATAAACTAGCATGCATGTTTGAGTGATAAATGAGTCAATTTCTATTGTAAGCCTAGCAGGCATAATTGGGTCATGTTGAGTCATGTTTGAGTTATTTTGAGTCATATGGTTGTAATTAAGGGGGGGTGTTAGAAATAGTAATTACTCCCAAATGAGGAGTTGGCTAGACTCAGAGAATAAGTTAACTGAGTGATTGAGTGATTAAGTGTTTGAGTGTTGGGTCAAGGTGAGTTAAGTGATAGACTACTTTTAATGTGTGGTTGCATGTGATTGCATGTCAAGATATTTTAGGCAAGTATCTAGTTGGAAAAAGTTAAATACCCTTCACCGGGTTCATTGTAATTATCATGTTTTGTGTGATCAATAGAAGAGCAACAACTCATGTTTTATGTGTGAATTTTATTCTTTGTCTCTTGTGTCTTTCCAATAGGAATAAGAGTGATAAATGTACCATTTACCACACCCGAAACTTGACCAAGCCTATGAGACTCCTCAACCATATTTGTAAGGTCATCAATCATGATATCTCGAAAAATGTAGAAACAACTCCATAGTGCAATGATCTGGGCTTGAGATTTTTCCTCTAGATAATTCTTTAAGGACATCAAGGACCTACTCCTTAGAAACTGGGCACTCCAAGAATATTCTAGCCTCCTCGTCGACCATCTGAGGGAAATGATCTACGAATTTCATCGTTTTGTTAAAGGGAGTATTGACTCTTTCATTTAGAATGTTCTTAAAATAATGAAAGGCATCACGTTCGATATCTGCCTGGCGAATTAATGTATCTCCAACTTCATTCCTAATATTCCAAATAGAATTCATTTTTCATCAAAGGACACCTTCCTATGAAAATATCTACTATTTTAATCACCTTCTTCTACCCAAATCAATTGGCTCTTCTATTGCCATTCTTCTGCATGCTACAACAAAATCTGTCTTTTACAAGATTCCAGATCTAATAGTTCCCTTTTAGACGTTTCAGAGAAGTAATCCTAAACCTAAGGGTCCTCAAGGAGTTTAATTATTGCTTCAATCTAGATTAATTCTTTGGTCTTTGATTGCTTCTTATTCCAAGCCCATCTTTGCACCACACCTTTGAGTGATTTCAACTTGTGCAAATTATGTCCATGAATGAGACCCTAGAGTTTGATTTGTGAAGTGGCCAAAAGTCATAGAATATAGGGATGAAGTCTCGCTCCTTCAGCTAGAAGTGATTGAAATTAAAAGATGCTTCCTTCCGCTAAAGAATACTTGACCAATTCATACATATTGGAAATTGGTCTGATATAAGAGATGGGAGGATCCATGAAATCAACTCTGAGAGAGGACTTGCAAAACCTTCTTTCACAAAAAATCGATCGAGCCTTTTTTATATACCATGTGAGCCCCATTGACCATTTTTCCATGTTGGAAAAATTGGATCAGGCTTGATTTCTATGAATGATTTATGGAAAAAGAAATCCTTAAAGTGAGATCTCATGGAGTCTGGTCTGCTATGCACACCCTGTTAGCCTTGAGGTGCAGCGCTGCTAGTTTGAAGATTAAAGGAAGAGGATGGTCTACTTTGTTGTCCTAGAAAGGGCCCCACATGGGCCATCCCTCCACTTTCCCCACTCTTCCACTTAAATTCTATCTCGCTCATATCTTAAACCGACCCTCATTTCATAACAAAACCCTCTTTTTCCTTAGCCCTAAATAAATTAACCTAAAACCCCAAAAAAACCTTACCTTTCTGTCCATAACCGCCCTCCGCACATTTCTTGAGGACATCTTGTACCTCCATGTCCTTCCACCGTCAATATCTCCCGGTGATCTGATGGCCCATGTTTCACCCAATCAACGAGACATGCTCGATCGTTCTGTGCTGTTAGATCACTCTCGCTAGATCTAACAACTGTCACTCTTATCGTGCGGGAAAATAGTGAGAGGAGTACCCACCCGATAAAGGTAGTTTCTTTCACTCCTCCTTCGCTACGTGGCATGCAAGGAGTGGCATCGGGTGGACTCCACCCTTTACCACTTACATCCTGATAAGCGCCCGACAACCGTCCGATCTGTCCACTGAGATGCAACGGCTTAGACTTTTCCACTCCCACCAAAGATCACAAACCTCATACAATCAATCCCCTCCTTCCATTTCTTCTGATCCAGTGGCCCTCGTTCATGATCGCTCCCGCTTGTCCTTCACCACCTTTGCATTACTTTGTCCATCCAATTTCATTCATACAATAGCTACCCACTTGTCCTCTGCCATCCTGCCATTACTCCGCTCTTCCTAAGTGGCACGTCGAGCCGCCCATGCACCTCATACTCTACTTCCTACTAATTACCCGAGGAGGAAGGTGGTTGAATCTGTCAGTATTGTGACAGTCAAGCCGCTGAACTGAATTAACAGAAAGTATGGCCAAACGAGGAAGGACAAAATATGATACAAGCAAATAGAATTAAACAGTCATGGAGCCTCACTGGCACAATCAAGCTAGCCACCTAACAGGGAAGCGCTGTACCAAAATTAATTACCGTTTTCGTGTTGGAAGGAGAATTGTATCCTTGTATGCAATGAGGTAGTTAATGATAGTGGGGATAGATTAAGACACCTCGGGTCCTAAAAAGCTCGAGAGCATTGTAAAGAGCTATAAATGGTTGAAAGTAAGATGTAATTAGGGTTCAACTTCTGGAGACTATAGATACTTTGCTACTCAAGCTTCTCATCTTCATTCATCAGTAATACAAGATTCTTTTGTTGTCATATGTTCACTATCCCAATTTGTCTTATGTTCTAAGCTTGCACTTGAACAGGCCGTTCAGGTTTCTTTTGTGTCTAATGCCAGATAACTATCATCTTATCTCTACGTGTTCATTCATGTCTTAAGTAATAATAGAGTCAAAGTGGTTATCCAGCTTGATCCAGACCATTATTTATTCCAATAGTTCAGAGAACAATATTGAAGATTATATGTTACTAGGCATCTTCGAGCTGCAACCTATGAGAGTTTCTTTAAGTGATAACATAATTGGCGGTGTTGCTGGGGAGAGGAAACTGAAGCTCAGCTTCCCTGGGAAATGACGTAGATCCAGCTTTGATGATAGACAAAGTCTGGGCACATTTTTGGTTGTAATCATCTATTTGGTGACTTTATTGGAGGCCAAACCTCTTTTTGACTCTACATCATAGTTCTGGCTCAGTTTGGAAGGCATACCCGGAGAAATCCTCAGAAGTCACAAGCTAACCCAGTACCTGACCCTGAAAAGATCATCAAAGAAAGAAAGGTTTTCCAAAAGGGAGCATCAGGTTCAAGTAAACCTAGACAGTGTTATATAGATCTTCAAGAAAATCCTACAATAGAAAAAATACATGTTGAGAGTATAGTATCTAATACTAGCAGCGAAGAGAAAATATTAGAGATATATAAATCTCCTAACTCTTTAGCTCCTCCTTTTGTTGTAAGCCCAAAGGGAGCCTCACCTCCTATCCATCATATCCGTTTAGTCTTATCATTCACTCCTCAACCCTCTATCATTCAAACTTCCAGTACCCTTCTAGCCACCAAAGCTATGGCAGGCCCACAAGCACCCACCAAAATGGAAAGAATCATAGCCGCAAGGTATGGACCTCTAGTACTACCCACTCCTTTGAATGTCATGCCTACTAGAGAATATCAGAAATAAATGCTTAATTTTATTGGGACAGAAGGGGTTATAGCTGAAGAAAATCTTTAATCATTCTATAGCTATGCTGATAATCTAGACATTAGTGAAGATGATGTATGATTGAGATTATTTGTCCAAAGCCTAGATGGAGAGGATAGGAAATGGTTCAAAGAATTGACCCCAAGGTCTATAACAGATATTGAAGCATTGGATGATGTATGCTTAAAGCATTGAAGGGATAAGAAAGATCTTCTCTATTACCATATTGAGTTTAGGAACCTAAATAGAGAAAATGGTGAGTCACTCTCTGATTTCAATAAAAGGTTTAACCGCATGTACAACAAGATACCAGCTGAAGTGAAACCCACCCCTACCTCTGCTCAACTCACCTATGCCAATGCTTTTGATTTTGAATTCTATCTACTATTGAGAGAGAGGAGATGTGCCACTTTGGCTGAGATGTAGGATGCATCCTTGGAGGTAGAATCCAACATCATGGCTGCAGAGAAACTCAAGGGACATGTTGATTGAAGGAGACAGAGGAGTGAATCTTCATGATCTTTAGATCCCAAGTTAGATAAGATGACCAAGATAATAGAATCATTAGCCTCTGAAATATCTAATCTAAAGATGTAACAACACTCTGGGAAAGGAAGAGCTCATAATGCCTTTGCTTATAGAAGTCTGAACCCATACAGAAGAGCTAATGAGCAGTTGCAGCTTCCTCAAAGCAACAAAGATGCAGATGAAGACCAAAGGATGAATACCCCCTTGCAGAA
This sequence comes from Pinus taeda, assembly GCA_000404065.3. Classification (NCBI taxonomy): domain Eukaryota; kingdom Viridiplantae; phylum Streptophyta; class Pinopsida; order Pinales; family Pinaceae; genus Pinus; species Pinus taeda. The sequence goes on along the minus strand of APFE031298636.1, from coordinate 27,126 downwards.
TGTAGTCATGGATGAATATTAGTATGAGGAAGATGATGAGATCCATTGTCTGGAAGACAAGGGTAGTGCCACTTTTTTGACCCTAGCTGCATATGAAGAGTCATTATATAAGGACCAAAATAGCCAAGAGTGGGATGGTGGGGCTGTTCTGCAAACTGGTGACCAACACAGATACAATCTAAGGTCCAAGGTGAATACTGCCCAACAAACCCTTGTTCAGAGGGATACTATCCCTACAATGCAACAAACTAACAAGCAAAAATGACCAGCAACTGATCCCATCATTCTCAAGGCCGCAACTCAAGAGGTAAGAGGCCCTAATAAGTTCCCTTCTCCTTTCAGTTTTGAATTAGAAATCCAAAAGCTAAAAATATCTATACCTCTGATGGAACTAGTGAAGAATGAATCCTTTAAGAGACCCATCCTTAAGGCCCTTGAGCTTAAAATCACACAGGCACCCAATGACTATGTGAATTTGCAAGATGAAAAATCTGTTGTTGTCCTCAGCCCAATGATTGAGCATTCTGATGATAATTCCCCATCATTATATGTCTCCTTGACTATTCAGGACAAAATCCTTCATAATTGTCTGCTGGACACAGGTGCCAGCCATAATCTAATGCCCAAGGTTGTCATGGATGAGTTGGGCCTCGATATCAGTAGGCCGTATCATGACTTGTTTTCTTTTGACTCTAGAAAGGTGAAATGTTTGGGGTTAATCAAAGACCTAGCCATCACCTTGTCTTAGTTGCCCATGAAGAGCATGATGATGGATATTGTGGTAGTAGATGTCCCTCCCAAGTTTGGCATGTTACTTTCCAGGGGATGGATTAAAATATTAGGTGGGACATTGCAGAATGACCTGTCCTATGCCATTATCCCAGTCTTTGGAGGTGAAAGTAGGAGATTGTACAGAGAGGCTAAGTTAGCTTATATCATTAACGATGAAAGGAATCTCGCTAATCATCCCATATATGTGGTTGATACTTATTTTGGAGCTTGTATCCTCCAAGTAGAAGAATCCCAGTTGGCCTCCATACAACTTAGAAAGCCCATTTTCCATATCAAAGAAGAGGAGGGTCCACAAATCTGGGATATGTTCTTTGATGGGGCTTGCTCTAAGGAAGTTGCAGGGGCAGGTGTAGTTCTTGTATCTCCCACACAAGAATGCATACATTTATCTTTCAAGCTAACTTTTCAGGTCACCAATAATATCACAGAATATGCAGCCTTGATGTTAGGCTTAAATGATGTTAAAGACATGGGCATCAAATATCTAAAAGTGTTTGGAGATACATACCTTATTATTCAACAGGTGAACAAGGCATTCCAAGCAAAGCACCCCAGGCTGAATGCATATAGAGATGAAGCAGGGAAGCTCAAGGATTCTTTCAATAGCTTTAGTATTTCATACATCCTTAGAGCTAAGAATTAGCTTGTCGATTCCCTTGCTATGTTTGCTAGCACTTTCATCCCTCCTTTGCTTCCTAAGTTGACTTATGAAGTTCAAGTGAAATATAGACCGTCTTTTCCTGACAATGTCAAGTATTGGAAAGTCTTTGAAGATGATGATGAAGTAAACAGGTTTCTACAAGCCATTGATGAATTCTTTGAAATGCAAATTGACCAAGAGAATGAAGCCATTGAGGAATGTAACCAATCCAAGCTAAGAGACAAAATTGGTCAAGAAAACATTGTACAGTTGCCTAGTAATCATATACCGAAAGGGTTGGTGCCTCTAAAGAAGTTGTTCAATAATAATGATGTACCTTATAAGCCTACCAAAAAGAAGATGAGTCTGTAGTTCATAGACGTAATGTAGGGAGTCCAGACGATCCTAAGTACATAAATCTGTCCACTCACTTGTCTGCTGCCTAGAGTTCTGAATATTGCACCCTGATGAAACAATTTGTTGATATTTTTGCCTGGGAGTACAATGACCTTTAGACTTATGACACAAACATCATCCAGCATAATATTCCACTGGAGAAGAACACCATCCCTTTTAGGTAGAATCTAAGGCCCATCAGCGCTCTATTACTACCTTTGATTGAAAAGGAAATTAAGAAACTATTGGTTGCCAAGATCATAGTCCCCCTAAGGTATTCAAAATGGATAGCTAACCTAGTGGTAGTAAGAAAGAAAAATGGAGAATTTATCAAGGAATTTAGACTTCTGTGATCCATAGCATTTGATTAGAAACTTTTTGGCGAAATCACATAATTGATCATTTGTCGACGCGTTTCGAACCAACTAGTGTGGTTCATCGTCAGGACAAGTTGAAGATACAGATCTAGTTTAGCGTGTTATATAGTCTAAGCAGAGACTCCAATGGCTAGAAAGACTAACGGCTATTTTTCAACCTAAGGACCCCAGTCAAACTTCCTTTAACTAAATTATTATTAATAATCTTTATAATTATTATTATATCTAACGAGTCAAGTAAATTAGTTAAAAATAAACAGAACCGTGGTCAGATATTAAATTTATCTATTTAAATATTTAAATTATTAATAAATAAATAAATATATATATTATTTAATGTTTGGATAAATTAATATATATAATAAAACAATTTTTCCTTTATTTTATTTAGGCTAGTTTAAATTAACTTAAAATTTTATTTATTTATTTTTTTAATTAAATGAATAAATGGAAAATTAATATTGAATAGTTACGAGAATGTATATTATATATTAATTGTAAATATATCTTTAAACATAGCATTAGGCTGTTAAAAATCTGAGGCTAATCGAAAGCTAAATTAAATACCATCCATACTAAGGTTAGTACAATTACTTTAAAACATATTATGTTAAAAATTCCCATTAAAAAATCTTCAAATAAATAGGGAAATAGAAGGGATTAAATCAAACCATAAGGACAAAAATTAAATGGAGAACAAATCAAAACACGAATAGATTGAGAAAAGGATACAACAAACCCAAAGGAAAACAACACTTAAGGAGAGGAAACAAGAAACCCAGAGATCTTACCAAGAAGGGACTGTGGAGGCTGGGAAGACAGGGCTGGGACCCAGCAGCTACTGATCTTCCAGCCATCATCCCTATTAAGATTATTCGGCCTTTTTTCAATCTCCAGGGCCTCCCTAAACTTGCGATGGTGAAACTGAGCAACTCTAGCAATGACATGAGCCTCTTCGACACATACATGATGCATCGTCTTCTCGGCATGTTCCGCAAGGACTGAGGATTTGGTCTTCCCATGCCTCAAGTCCGCTGAATTCTCGCTAATCCTTTGATTTGTGAAACAGGTCGCTCTATCAATCAAAGGATTAGCGAGCATTCAGCGGACTTGAGGCATGGGAGGACCAAATCCTCAGCCCTTGCGGAACATGCCGAGAAGACGATCCATCATGTATGTGTCGAAGAGGCTCAAGTCATTGCTAGAGTTGCTCAATTTCACCATCGCAAGTTTAGGGAGGCCCTGGAGATTGAAAAAAGGCTGAATAATCTTAATAGGGATGATGGCTGGAAGATCAGCAGCTGCTGGGTCCCAGCCCTGTCTTCCCAGCCTCCGCAGTCCCTTCTTGGTAAGATCTCTGGGTTTCTTGTTTCCTCTCCTTAAGTGTTGTTTTCCTTTGGGTTTGTTGTATCCTTTTCTCAATCTATTTGTGTTTTGATTTGTTCTGCTTTTAATTTTTGTCCTTATGGTTTGATTTAATCCCTTCTATTTCCCTATTTATTTGAAGATTTTTTAATGGGAATTTTTAACATAATATATTTTAAAGTAATTTTACTAACCTTAGTATGGATGGTATTTAATTTAGCTTTCGATTAGCCTCAGATTTTTAACAGCCTAATGCTATGTTTAAAGATATATTTTACAATTAATAAATATAATATACATTCCGTAAACTAATTTCAATATTAATTTTTCAATTTATTCATTTAATTAAAATAAATAAATAAATAAATAAATTTTTAAAGTTAATTTAAACTCAGCCTTAAATAAATAAATAAGAAAAATTGTTTTATAAATATTATTAATTTATCCAAACATTAAATAATATAAATATTATATTGGAATGAGGTTTTTGAAAAAATACTATTAATGATAATTTATATATGTATCATTTGAATATATATATATATATATATATAATATATATATATATATATATATAATATATTATGAGAATGTTAAGTATTGAAAAATATTAATACTTATATACTTATATATTTAGATGGATATATTTTTATATTTATATATATAGATTTATATATTTATATATAGGTATATATAATATTTTAAATAATTAAAGGGTTTAGTTTGTTAACTAAACCATTGATCCAATCTATTTTTTAGTAAATATATTTTTTCTAGTGATTTATATAAAAGATTTAATAACTTAACATGAAATATATTATTATATTAGGAATTGGAAAAGATTTAATAATTATATTTTATTAATATTAATAATATATTTATTAATGATTTAAATAAAAAAATAGATAAATTTAATATCTAACCAATGATTTAATAACTTGACATTAAATATATTATTATTAGGAATTGAAAAATATTAATAATAACTTTATTTATTAATAATTTAAATAATTAAATAGATAAATTTAATATCTGACCACGGTTCTGTTTATTTTTAACTAATTTACTTGACTCGTTAGATATAATAATAATTATAAAGATTATTAATAATAATTTAGTTAAAGGAAGTTTGACTGGGGTCCTTAGGTTGAAAAATAGCCGTTAGTCTTTCTAGCCGTTGGAGTCTCTGCTTAGACTATATAACACGCTAAACTAGATCTGTATCTTCAACTTGTCCTGACGATGAACCACACTAGTTGGTTCGAAACGCGTCGACAAATGATCAATTATGTGATTTCGCCAAAAAGTTTCTAATCAAATAATGAGCATCCCGCCAACATGGCATCAAAGGGATCTCAATTCATACATACATGGTGACAACATGAGTATCCCATCAACATGACGATAAAGGGATCTCAAACAAAATATGACGAATCATGACAGCAAGTACATCCCACAGATGATTCCGCGTCACATCAAGCAGGAACCATGAAGTAAGTAAGAAAACAAGATCCCACATCAAACATCAAACAGGGATCTATGCGGCACAATGCATCTCATAGAAAAATAAAGTACATGAATGCACTACATATACCTCACATCCTGAGGCCATATGAAGAAAAGGATGTCAAATTGCTGAAGCTGGTCGTACCATCAATCTTGCGGCGTTGAACCTCATGGAATGACTGCTTGCATGTTGAATGCTAACACTTGCACTCCACTTTGAAAAGTGGCCAGAAAATGAAATGATCAAATGGAAAATTTGAATGCACCATCAGATTTGGGGCATCGAATAGGGTAAAATCGATTGTCAAATTTCTGAATTATGAGAAAGTGGAAATCTGGGGCTATATGAATCTTTTAGATTCCCTCTAGATTCCTCAAAGATAACCTCCTCTGTGTCATATGAAGATCTGCTACTCAGATCAAAATTCTAACCGCGCCATCAAGTTCGTGTCACTGAGAGGTGTAGGATTGACATAAAGTTTGTCCAATTTGGACACTGGCAAAATTTTGCCCTCCTGGAAATTTGGCTCAATCATGGTTCCGCCTTTGCTTTTCCAGGATCATGGTTCCACCTGCAAAAATTAATTAAAAATTCTATCTTTGTTTCTGTGTTGTGCCTTCACCTTCCCACACTGAGCAAATGAGGGTTTATATACTTTGTTTTCGGCGGATTCTCCAACGGACGTCCCACTGGCGTGTTGGTAAAAAAAGTTAATTTGTTAAGGGGAGGTCAGGGGATCAAATCCTGCCTCCCCACAAAATCTGTGTGCATTGTTTTATTGTTTAGTTTGGTGTATATAACCATTGATCTCCTTTAAACGTGCGATTGGTTGTATTAAATGGTGGGATGGTTGGGCTGCCCGTCCATGTGGCCAGGCGGGTTTGATTCTCGCCAGCCCAAAACAATACGGTATGTCTTTGTTATATAGAGGAGGGGGTGTGGGCCAGGTCTATAAGAGGTGGCCCGCCCACCCCCAATTAATATTAATGTGGGTTGTTGGGGGGTGGAGGGGTTGGTGGCCTGCCCACCCCAAATAATATATATATATATATATATATATATATATATATATATATATATTTTTTTTAATTTTTATATTTTATAAAATAATGAGGCATTTTGAAAATTTAGAAAATTGATCGAAGGAGTCAATTTAAGTAGGCCACAAATTTGCCCAGAATCTGGCCTAGGTTGGCCAGAATCCGATGGCTGGATTTTGTCCAAATTGTTGCCTCCTGAACACTGTCCAGTCACCCAAGTCAACCCTAAACTTTGACTGCTCCTAACTTTTGCATATCGACTCGGTTTGACGAACCATGCACACCACTGTGATCATGACGGCGAGATATTCAACATGAACATGGTTTGAACATAATCCAAACACTTTTATTTTTGACCCTTTCTGAGTCCTCTTGGACTTCTGCATGTGTCTGGAGCCACCTGGATCAATTATAGACTTCAAAGAGTTTTGACATATTCATAAGCCAAGCTTCTGCCCCTTTTTTAGATTGTCCATCAAAATTTGAAGATCTGATCTTTTTAAATTCACCATGTAATTAAGATTCCATTATTTTTCTCTTGGACACAAAAGTGTTCCTCCCTAACTTCTGTTCATCTGAATCATCTCTAAACTTGGTTTTTAACTCTCACTAGAAGTTAAAGGTTTAGTGTTTTCTAGAGACACATTCCTAAACCATTTTTTATGAGTTCTTTCATATTTCATACTACCTTTGTACCCATTTATATCTTCTTGTTCATCCTTTTCCTTAGATAATTTCTCTTGATTAGCTTTAACACTATCTAAGTTTGCTTTTAAATTACAAACCACTTGTAAAATTTCAGGTTCATTATTTGTTTGGTTTCTAGTTTATCTGCTCATCATTCCTTGTTCATAATCATACTCTCTACGCCCTTCAGGGGATCCTACAGAATTCTTTCTATCAATCTCTTTAGCCATTATTCAATTTCCTTTCTAGTAGTAATTTTCCTTTCTATATAATACACAAAAAAAAACTTTCAATTAGGGCCCATAAAGGTTCGGTGTTATAAACGTACAACTCTAATGCCACATGTAACATACCTATCTAAACACACCTTAAATGTTTTTGTTTTTTGTTTTGTTTTGTTTTTTTGTTTTGTTTTGTTTTTGTTTTTGTTTTTGTTTTTTGTTTTTGTTTTTGTTTTTGTTTTTGTTTTTGTTTTTTGTTTTTGTTTTTGTTTTTGTTTTTTGTTTTTTGTTTTTGTTTTTTTGTTTTATTTTTTTTTCGTTGATTGAGATACAATACTCACATGGTATCCCAAATGTTAATATTTTAATACTTTGATATAGACCTGATCACTAACCAATTTTTACAATGCTTGGATACAAGTTGAATCTTAAGTCTTAACACAAGGTTTGTTTGCTCTATTTCACTTATATTTAAATTTGTTGATCACCTTTCCTAATATGTTCTTTAATCTATGGTTAGGCTAATGACATGCTAAAATATAGTTGCTTTTAGGATCACTATGGGGTCTTCTAACCACCATATTCTATAACTTCATTATAGCCGCAAGTATATCTAAGTAAGCTTAGATTTTTCTTATACTACTTACAAAATTAATACAAAAACTATACCTTATTATATATCCAATGTTTATTCCAAAATTGTTATGTTAAACAATATTATACAAAACAATTGTGGATATAACAAAACATTATGTGGTTATCACCCCTTCTACTTTAATCTTTATAACAAGATTCAATATGGGGTATCTAAATACTCAACCTATGACATATGAAACATATTTGTTGCGCTCCATGGTTAATTCGTCATAAGTTATATAATACCATGTTGGGTTATGATCTAAGGCTACATATATAGCCAGCCTTATGCGATGCTTGAAGTGGCATAAAAACTTATGATGTGGACTACCCTTGTTTACATGGATTAGTTTCATTAGGTTACACGGAGGCACTCCCCCTACCTTCACATGGTCCCACATGGTAAAGCATGAACTTAGAATCAATAGATAATATTGAACTTGGTCTAAGTAACGATATTCGACAATAGGGTTTTGTTTTGGTCATAATGACCTTCCTCCACTGATTCACTTGGTCATTTTATCATTGGGTTTTCGGGAAGAAATCGCTCTGCTTTGCACCTATTTTCAATTTTTTACACAATGTTGTTTACCAAACATATGTGACCTTTTGCTTTACCAAGCTTCATCCATTTTACTTTGTTGAAAAAATTGTGCAACTCCATATGGTTGAAACAGCAAGTCACAGAACTTTCAAATGAATTTATGGTTATATATATATATATATATATATATATATATATATATATATATATATATATATATATATATATATATTATATAATATATATATATATATATATCCACACCTCTAATGTTGTTTCCTTGAATTATTAATTTAGCCATCCATAATTCCTCTTAGATTTACAGGTATGGTAAGGAGATTTCCATAGTAACACTGGGATTACCTTTGGCAAGAATACTTTGTTAGTTGGCTTATGGTTTGTTTAAGATTGTTGCAATTGTGTTTGCTTCATCCCCTTCTTCTCTAGGTAATTTTCATCCTTTCATTTTTCCATTAACAAACAAGGGATTAACCCTTCTATTTTTTCTTTTTGTATGCATTTTCAACACTGAGAGTCTCTTCTGTCCTCCTATTGACAAGGTTTTGTTCTTGGCATGGTTTTTTGTCTTGACAAGGATTTCACTCTAGGAAGGTAAAATGATTATATTATTACTTTAAGGGGAAAAACCCTCAACACTTCTCTCACAATTATTCTTTATAATTTGGTCATTTTTTCGAATTTGGGTTTCCAAGATTGAAACCCTAACACTCCAAGTTTTTTGTATAGCCACTAGTAGATCCTAACATAAATATTTTTTCCATAGCCATGCTTATGAATATTGTGTCATGACTACATTACCTTATGTAGAAATTTCTTACTCATTCTGAGGGTTTTAACCCTATTTAAGTTCTATTAATTATATATTCCATTGCAATATTCTTAACGAAATCAACACTTGTTACAAGTAAAGATTATGGGTCTTTCAAGCATGGGCTTTCTCAGGTATATATATATATATATATATATAGTCTTTCGAGCACGGGCTTTCTCAGGAATATATATATATATATATAAGCCAAAAATCACATTTTATATGGTAAAAATTTCTTAGGTGTACTAAATCTGGGTGAATCATATACAGTTCCTTTTATTTGATGGAATTATCTAGTTTCTTAATGAATTCAACTTCCTCCCTCTATAGGGCATATGCACTTGCACCTTGAGGTCATTTCTTGTATGTATTTGGTTCATTCATCAAGATATGAGATACCAAAGTTTCTGCTCTGACTTGGATATAATGGAAGTTGTTCATAATTTCTTCCTTGTTGGGAAATTTAATGATGAAGGCAATTTATGCCCTGTTTTGTAGTATTAAAAACGACCAAAGCTAGAAACCTTGGGTCTTAGTATATTGGTATGTTTTTAAATAGGTCCTAATTGGCCATTCTGGTTAACACCATTTTCTTTATAACATTATATTATAAGATTTTTGTTTTACCTTTCAAAGGAGTTTCCCCTTTAATTTATATAATCATAATATCTTTATTTCTTTCTCTGCTACATTGAAAGTTACCAATTTGTGTACTTAACGGTTTTTCAATATTTCCATGCAGTAATAAAGTTACAAAGAAAATTATTATAGCTAATCATGTCCACTGATGGATATTGCTAGGTTCCTTTCTATGTCACTTATATCTTCAAAAGTGGACTAATGTCCCTACTGTGCTTGCTTGCTCATTGGAAGGATTTTCCTAAGTTACATGTATATAACCTATCATTCTCTTAAAGTTTTTAATTTAAAAACTTATTTTTGTCCATTTCCTTCTAATGTATTAGGTCAATTCAGCCTCACGATATATGTTTGTAAGTTTTATGGTTATAAGCTTGTTTATTTTAGGTTTTAATACAAATAAGGGGCACTACCAGCAAATCCTATCCAAACTATGTTAAAATTTCGCCTAGTTGTATCATTATATGACTTACTTTTCTATGCTTACATGCAAACTAAAGATTTAATTCTAAAATTATAGTCATTGCTTTCAGAAAGTAAATATATGTCATTATTTATTTCAAAAAGTCATTTCTTCTTAAATAGGAAAAAACATATTCTTTTAGATACATGTAATAAGATATTTTTCTACTCTGAGTAAACATGAATTACTTGAACAATATACAATTACTAGAATAATATATTTCTATCTTTCCTTTTTCATATGAAATATTCAATAAACTTACATAACTGTAACCACTCTATTCCTATTCATATTCTCAAATAAATGGTTAACATAACACAATTACTAAAATACAATCTTCTTAGTATACTGACTTGTCAATATCTTTGGAAAATAATACTGGAATTGCAATGCTCCTCCCAAGCTCGACTCTTCCTCCTGGATGTTAATTTTACAGTGTTTTATGGATAACGCGATCACTTATTCCAATTCTTCTTAAATTAGCAATAAATTTATCCAATAAACTTCAATCTTCCAGTAACAATAAGAAGTTGTAGATAGAATAATAAATTTAATACACAGTCCACGGGGCTTTGGATTGACGATGAATGGGTGCGCTGTTAAGGCACTCCTTGCGATATGTCACCGGTTTAAATCCCCCGTGGGTACTTAGGTTAGTCTAATAGATAAAAAATAAAAATAAAAAAAATTAATGCACAATATAAGAAAACCAAGAGAAAAAACAAGAGACACAAGATTTGGTCAAAAACCAGGGAAAAATTCCACAAGGGGGGAAACCCTTTTAAATTTATTCTTCTATTAGATTGCCATCAAATGTTCAACAGAGAGATACAATGATCCAATTCATCAACAATGAGTTAAAGTTCAATGACTTTGACTATCCAATTCAACTAACCAATATCTAATGAGAGATGAGCCCAAAAGTCAAATCTAATCCGAAGTCAATGATCCAAAATGGATTTTGGATAGACATCTAAGTCTAAGTATTCCTCACAGAGGAAAATGAAAGTCCAAGGATGCTCTTGGAAATAGTCCCATTGTGTAGATATTTTCATTCTAAATCTATTGCAATTTGAATGGGCTAAAACGAACCTCAGATGCAAAAGTTATCGCAGAAAGAAGATTGCCTTTGTCCTTTGGAAAAGGAGGCATTTCTTCTAAAAATGGCATAAAAGGCCTTATATGCAAAATCACGTGTGAAAGGTTAAAAGGGCGGACCTGAAATATTATGTTCCACAGCCTAAACCCTTATCAGGTCTGTGAGATGCATCAGATCAGAGCGATGAAGGGACAAAGGCCTGGCGGGAGGACTTGGCGATTGCGATTATGCAATATGTCGATCACCAATGATCGGATCTGCGTATCGGCATCGGTGATGTACAGAACCCCTAGGCCGTAGCGAATGTGACATGCGATAACGATCCGCGACATGCAATCTCAGCCTTCGGATCAGAAATGAGATCAGCGACCAGGATTAAATCGGCGGTCGGGATATCGACGATGCCCGACACAAAGGGCCAATGCAATAATGATATGCGATGCGATCCGGACCGTCCAATCGGGGATCAGATCAATAGTCCAAATTAAATTGGAAATCGACGATCCCCGATAGTAGGGCTGTTGACACATCACGATTGCGATTTGCGGTCAGGGCCGGACCTGATGGGAATTATAAGCCTGATTGCATAAAATTTGAAATCCGAGATTTTCGGATTTTCTGTGTATTAGCGCATTTCCGCTATAAAATTGAAATACAAATGAAATGCACCCAAAGCGATAAAATGGACCCGAAAGGTTTATACATGTAGCTCTATATTATTTGAGTTCCGTAATGAGCGGGATTTCGGGCGGGCCTTAGGTGGTAAGTGGTATTGGATGGGCTCTGTCCGATCCCATACATGGGCCGACACGTGCCTTGGCGCCTGAGAGAGAAAATCACCTTTTCCGGTGGGTAATCTCCGTAGACCTAAGTCGCCCAAAATGAATATCAACCGTTGGATCGAAGATCACACAGATCAACGGTGGTCTTGCGATAGCGAACAAAGGCGGACCCAATAGGATTATAAGGCAGATTCAATGATTTTTGAAGTCTGATAGAAAGAGTTTTTGCAGATTTTTCACTATTTTTAATGTATTTTCGGTAAAAATCTATGTATTGGAATTTTATTCCATTTTCGGGTTTTCGCCTAAGGAAAGGGGCCGATTCCTTTGTAGTAGACCCTGATCATTGTGCCACGGGACAAGCAGGTGTTTTGTAAACAATGATGCGTTTGTTATGCACAGAGCCACAGAGCTAGAAACCAGAGGGCCAGATGAAGAGACAGAGGAATGATTATACACAGAGAAACATACAGGAAGTTATAGAGCCAGAAGAATGCCTCAAAGAAGCTAGAGAGCACAATTGAGAATAGGCAGAGCGGATAGTGCAGGCAGCTGAGGGAGTCTTTGGGATCACTTGGAGGTCGAGCGAGTGAACCAGAGAGCTAAAGGTTGCTGAGAGAGTTGTTTGGAGGTCAAGCGAATTACAGAGGCACGCAGAGGCTGAAAGAGAGCTCAGAGAAGCTAGAGCAAGAGCCAGAGCCACAAGCTAGAGTCACGAGCTAAAGCCAGAGCCAGAGCCAAAGCTGAGAGCCAGAGCCAGTGCCAGAGCCAGAGCCAGAACCAGAAAGCCTGAGAGCTTCAGAGCCAGGGATGAGATGGTGTTCTAAGCCTATTGTTTCTGTGTAATACTATGGAGTTGAGCATGGAGCTTGTAAAAGGACTTTGCCATAATCCTAGAGAGCCTAGTTGAGTTGACTAGAGCTCAATGAGACGTAGTCCAAGATTTTTGGGTGAACTCCAAATTAATATTGCTGTTATGTGTTATTGCTTATTGCCACATTGCATTTGTTGCTTTACTTACTGTCATCTGTATTCTATATCAGCATAAGCAAGTGAACTTAAAGCACATAACCAATTTTAAAGCAAACATAAGCACACACCTATGTTCAAGCACATTATTAATTCCGCATTGGTTAATCAATAAATCTTGGGAATATTTAAGATTTGGAAGCGGGAGAGGTTCTTGTAAGCTCACAAGAAGCCTTTAGTGCCCCATTTTCAGACCAGGTGGTATCGAAGCCTGAGATTGATTAACCACACCTTCAAACAAGGTTATATCAGAATGCTTGATTGGCAGAGCAAAGATTACTTGTCTGAAAGGTGTTTAAACAGTCAGAGGTTGATTGTATGCTTGTTTACAGACTAACTATTGTTTGAGTTTGTAGAGGTGAAGGGAAAGCTATTTATAGCTCAGTCCAGGAAGGACAAGAAGGAAGAATGGCTGAAGGCATTCTTCTATCCTAAAGGACCTCAAGGCAATCCTTGAAGCACAAGAGGTTGGTTGCAAAAGGTTGCTGAATAAGATCTTTATTAATCTTGCTTGAAGTTCTTTTGTTCATTGGCATAATGACCACTTTTACAAGTGAGTCCTCAAATTCTTCTTTCTTCACAAAAGTATTTAATGAAGACATGAAGCAAGACTTGGCCACCATGATGGATATGGTGAGAGAAATGTATGAGGATGGAAGAAAGAGCAGCATACTTAGAGAGCAGTTGAATTCCATGGAGGAAGAGAAGTAGTTGCTTTCTGACAAATTGCAAGAAATGGAGAGGCAACTTCATATTGCAAATATGAACCTGAAAAGGATGCATGAGTTGGAGTCACAAATCTTTGTTGCCAAAGAAGTCTTAGTCAAGTATCATCTTGAAGAAGAGGTAAACCATTCCAGTTTACCTACAAATTCTTCTAAGAATGTTTATATTGGTTCTTTTGAAGAGCATACCAGAGGCATAGGTTCCAAGCTAATGTCCAAGATGGGCTATGAGGGAAAAGGCTTGGGTAAACATGCACAAGGTATGTTGAGCCAATAATGGTTGAGAAATTGCCTAAGTATTTGGGTCTTGGCTATGGATAGTCTTATGGAGAAAGTTCCAAAGCTTCCATGAAGGCCATTGAAATAGTTCCAAGAAGGAGTTTCATTTCAGGTCCTCTACCTCAAGAGTGTGAAGATTGTATTCAGGAGGAATGCAATAGTTCGAACATCATTTGCAAGATGCAGGTGTTCAGAAGCACACACTTGAGCCAGAGAGTTGTGGAGACTCTAACAATCTTGAAAAGATGGATGGTGTTCCAAAGGGAGCCACTTCTTCATTTGCTTCACCTCCTCATGAAGGAAATAAAGGTGAAAGAGAAAGGTATAAATATGGTTCTAAACATTTTCCTTTTGATTGTGCAAAGCATGACAAATTTCCATATAGGTATGTGAAAATAATTGCATGTTCCTTTTGTGGTTTGGATAACCATCATGTTTCTAGATGTTGGAAGAGGATAGCCACATGCAAGAAACTTTTGAAGGAAAGGAAGGAAGAAGCCAAAGGTCCATTGGACAAGGAAAGTCATGTTGTCAAGAGGATGCACATGCAGTGCACTTATTGCCATAAGCAAGGGAATCTTGCTGAAAGGTGTTGGACTCTGAATCCTGCAATGCTTCCACAAAAGCTGAAGAAGGTGGAAAGGGAAGATGGCAAAAATGTAAAGGAAGTTTCCATGAATGACGTGTCTCAGGATGATTCACATATTGATGCTGATGTGCAGACAAAGGTAGTACCTTTGAAAGGGATTGGTGAGAAATGGTTAGAGTTCTTATCCAATTAAGATTTCATATCTATTGATGCATCTATTTGCATTTCTTTGTTAATGGAATGCAAGTTGCAGGATTTTACCAAGAAGGTGAATAGAGAAGTTGGGTAGGAGATTCACTTTGTTGCTGCAACATTATATTTCATTTCAGCTTCGAAAACACAGTGTGCTTAAGCGAAAGTTGAAGGATGAAATGCATGTATGAGAATGTTGTGCATGAACATAGGGTTGTTGATTATTTCCTTGTTTTTGAACATGTATGTGTAATTAACTTGCAAGGTTGATTGCTTTGACATGCATGTGATGCAATGCTGACTTGGGAGGAGCTAACTTGGTCTCCAAGATGGAGATACTGATGAAGTGTTTCATCTTTTGAAAAAGAGTCCTAATGGTCTTTTTCTACATGCTTGACTTGAAGGGTCATTTGTTTTAAAGGCATGTTTTGTGGGATTGTTATCTAGTCCATCATTTGTATGCAGATGTAAGACATGGAGGTGTTCACAAGATTTGAAATCTGTTTCTTTTGTTGAAGCAGGAGTTTAGGCCATCCAGTTGTTGTTAATAGTTGTTGTTGATAGCTTGTCAAACAGGTACAAATGAAAATTTTGTGGAGCAGATGTACTTCACATTTGTTTGAGCCACCTTGGATCAATGATCAAGGCAGAAAAGTTCAAACTACCTTCTGTGACCATCTCAGCAGGAGTTCTACATGAAGTCAAGGAGGAAAACAGTTCTTCCTAGGAGGACCAACACATCCAGGAAGGAGAGTGGTCAAAGGCTTTGGTTCAGAGGCACTATGCAAGGCAAGTGTGTGGAGGCTGAAAGAAGATGGTGCTATTACTCTCATTTACTATTCAGATCAGTATATCAGTCTTTTGGAGACCAAAAATTCCTTAGTGGGAAGGCGTGATCCAAAATGGATTTTAGATAGACTTCTAAGTCTAAGTGTTCCTCACAGAGGAAAATTAAAGTCCAAGGATGCTCCTGGAAATAGTCTCATTACGTAGATTTTTTCATTCTGAATCTACTACAATTTGAATGGGATAAAACAGACCTTAGATGTAGAAGTTATCACAGAAAGAAGGTTGCCTTTGTCCTTTGGAAAAGGAGGCATTTCTTCTAAAAATGTATAAAAAGCCTTATATGCAAAATCGCATGTGAAAGGTTAGGGCAGACTCGAAATATTATGTTCCGTAGCCTAAACCCTTATTGGATCTGTGAGATGTATCAGATCGGAGCGATGAAGGGACAAAGGCCTGGTGGGAGGACTTGGTGATTGCGATTATGTGATATGCTGATTCCCGATGATCGGATTGGTGGATCGGCATTGACAATGTACATAACCCCTGGGTCGTAGAGAATGTGACATGTGGTAGCGATCTGTGGCGTGAAATCTCAACTGTCGGATCGGAAATGAGATCAACGACCAGGATTAAATCGGTGGTCGGGAGATCGATGATCCCTGATACAAAGGGCCTATGCGATAGTGATATGCGATGCGATCTAGACCGTCTGATCGGGGATCAGATCAATGGTCCAGATTAAATCGACAATCGGTGATCCCTGATAGTAGGGTTGTTGACACAGCGCAATTTCAATTTGCGATCAAGGCCAGACCCGATGGGAATTATAAGCCCATTTGCATAAAATTTGAAATCCGAGTTTTTTCAGATTTTCTGTGTATTAGCGCATTTCCGCTATAAAATTGAAATACAAAGGAAATGCACCCGGAGTAATAAAACAGACTTGAAAGGTTTATACATGCAGCTATATGTTATTTGAGTTCCGTAATGAGCGAGATTTCGAGCGGGCCTCAGGCAGTAAGTGGTATTGGACGGGCTCTGTCAGATCCCATATACGGGTCGACACGTGGCTTGGCGCTAGAGAGAGAAAACTGCCTCTTTCGGCAGGTAATATCCGTAAGCCTAAGCCACCCGAAATGAATATCAACCATTGGATCGAAGATCACACAGATCAATAGTGGGCTTGCAATAGCGACCAAAGGCGGACCCGATAGGATTATAGGGCAGATTCAATGATTTTTGAAGTCCGATAGAAAGAGTTTTTATGGATTTTTCACTGTTTTTAGTGTATTTTTGGTAAAACTCTATGTATTGGAATTTTGTTCTATTTTCGGGTTTTCTCTTAAGGAAAGGGGCTGATTTCTTTGTGACAGTCCCTGATCATTGTGCCATGTGGCAAGCGGGCATTTTGTAAACAATGATGCGTTGGTAACACACAGATCCACAGAGCCAGAAACCAGAGGGCCAAATGAAGAGACAGAGGAATGATTATACATAGAGAAATAGACCGGAAGCCATAGAGTCGAAAGAATGCCTCAAAGAAGCTAGAGAGCATGATTAAGAGTAGGTAGAGCAAATAGCGCAGGCAGCTGAGGGAGTCTTTGGGATCTCTTGGAGGTCGAGTGAGTGAACCAGAGAGCTGAAGGTTGCTGAGAGAGTCGCTTGGAGGTCAAGCGAATTATAGAGGCACACAGAGGCCGAAAGAGAGCTCAGAGAAGCTAGAGCAAGAGCGAGAGCTAGAGCCAGAGCCAAAGCCATAAGCTAGAGCCAGAGCCAGAGCTAGAGCTAGATCTAGAGCTAGAGCCAGAAAACCTGAGAGCTTCAGAGCCAGGGATGATATGGTGTTCTAAGCCCATTGTTTTTGTGTAATATAGTGGAGTTGAGCATGGAGCTTGTAAAAGGAATTTGCCATAATCCCAGAGAGCCTAGTCGAGTTGACTAGAGCTCAAGAAGATGTAGCCCAAGAGTTTTGGGTGAACTCCAAATTAATATTGTTGTTATGTGTTATTGCTTATTTCTGCATTGCATTTGTTGCTTATTTGCTACTTTACTTACTGTCATCTGTATTGTCTATCAGCATAAGCAAGTGAACTTAAATCACATAACCACTTTTAAAACAAACATAAGAATACACCTATGTTTAAGCACATTATTAATTCCACATTGGTTAATCAATAAATCTTGGGAATATTTAAGCTTTAGAAGTGGGAGAGGTTCTTGTAAGCTCATAAGAAGCCTTTAGTGCCCCATTTTCATATCAGTCAAAGTCTGCAATTTTTGGCCAAAGTAAATAGTAGTCAATAATAGCCAAAGATGCCCTAATGAGTCAATGTTCAACAATCAAACCAAATCCAAATAAGCTCGGTCAATAGTCAAAATATGCAACCTCCTTTGTTGGTCAAAGACTAATCAAAACAATCAACAACAACTTTGTCAAAGGAGAGAGAAAGCCTATGGTCAAACTTCAAAATTTCTGCGATTAAATTTCAGTCAAAATTTGTAGTTAAGCTTGGTCAAATAACCCAGAAAACATCAACCTCTTGAACAATCAATTTGGTCTCCCAAAACATATATTTTCCCAAATCAAATGTCGTCAAACCAAGCTCCAAGATAAAAAATTCAACCCTGGTGAAAGTCCCAAATCAGAAGACGAATTTAACCAATCAGAAAAGTCTCTCTCTCCTTCGCATGTGTGAAAAGGACCTACAATTTCAGAAGTAGTCAAATCAATCTAAGAGAAGAAATGTGTGTGATTGATTCTCCAAAGTGATGTGACATGAGGTCTACTTATATGAGTCTTAGGAGGTCAAATTAGCTTGCCCACGCCAACTTGTACTTTTTTGCATGTGTGGTTCCATCATTAAAAATAATATTTTCTCTTTATCAAATTAAATTCTTCCAAGGGATAGTAGGGGGATTTCTTGATGAGGAAGGTTGTCCAAAGGGGGGAATTTTTCCCTGAGCTGTCAAATTAACATTCCCTCTCAAATAGGGAGAAATTCTTGACTAAATCATGAATCTTTTCATCGTCATCATTGAACCAAGTCATATCTCGTCTCTGATTATTTTTGTTGATCTTTTCTCATCTATTGAACACTCTTGGATCTAAACAATACAAATCATCATAAGGTAGCTTGAGATACACCATATTTCCAATGAAAATGGGTGAGATACAACTTCTAGGAAAGGATCACAACCATCCTCTTGTCTAGCGATAATACACAAGATACTACTTGCCATGAGAAGTAAGGATTACATCCATCTTATTGTCCAATGACAATGGGTGAGATGCAACTTACTATGAGAGGTAAGGATCACATCCATCCCATTTTTTGTCGATCTTCCCACTTTAACACTCAAGAGTCAAGTGGAAAAACACAAACATCCAATCACTTGAGTGAGATACTAGTTGCCATGTGAGGCAACAATCACGACCTTCTCAAGTATCCTCACTCATTGGCCAAATGGGTGGAAATCCCAACAAGGATTTCCAACAAGCCCATCTTATGGGTAGGATGCATACTTGGGTATACTCTGTCTAGTCCAAACATGATAGGGGGAGATACCCAACTTGCCATAAATTACAAGGATCACACACAACCTATGGTGGCAATAGCTGAGATACTACTTATCACAAGGGGTAAGGATCACAACCATCCTATTGTCAAGATATCCCTCAACCCCAGAAGCTCCCTGAGTAAATTCCTCTCCTATGAACTCAAAGAAGGAGGAAGATCATATCTTAGTTTCCTCGATCAACCAAGACCATTTCCTAAGAAGGTCACATTCATCAGTCCAAGCTTCTTGATGAAGACCAAGAACTTCCATTTCGACAAAGTCTTGGTAAGAATATATGATATCTTATCATCAATCGAAATGTGATAGTCTTACAACTCCTCTTTGCACCATGTCTCGAATATAGTGATACTTAATCTCAATATGTTTGGACTTGTCATGAAACACAAGATTCTCTACTAATTGAATCCCACTCTTGTTGTCACAATATATTACTGTTATATCTAGAACATGCTCAAACAAATCTCTAAAGAGCTTCCTCAACCATCTAGCCTCACAACTTTTCATGCTAGCAACAATATACTCAACCTCGGTAGTACTAAGGGCAATGGATTTATGCTTCTTGTTCTTCCAAAATATCATGGGAGAACCTAAACTTAAGCAACAACTAGATGTGCTCTTCCTGTCATAACATTTCTGGCCTAGTCAACATCAGCGTACCCATGAAGTCTCACATCTCTAGCAATATATCTCAGACCAAGATTAATGGTCCCATGCAAGTATCTCAGCACATGGTTAGCAACAACCCAATGTGCATGAAGAGGTTCAGTCATGAATTGAATCAAAGAGTTAATTGTAAAACATATGCCCAAAGGGCTGTTCATAAGGAACATCAATGAATTAATTAGTTAAGAGGCCGAATTTTTCTGGGTTGTTTGACCAAGGTTGACTGTAAAATTTGACTAAAGTCTACTACAAAAATTCTAAAGTTTGACTGCATGCTTTCTCTCTCCTTTGACCAAGTTGTTGTTGACTATTTTGACTAGAATTTGACCAACAAATAAGGCCTTATCCTTTGACTATTGACTGAATTGATTTGGAGGTAGTTTGACTTCTAAACTTTGACTAGTTAAGGCATCCTTGACTATTGTTGACTATTGTTGACTTTGACAAAAATTCCATACTTTGACTTTGGATCATATTTGACTTTTGGGCTCATATATAATTGGATATTGGTTTGTTGAATTGGATAATCAATCTTGTTGACCTTTGACTCATTGTTGATGAATTGGATCATTGTAACTCTTTGCTCAAAAATTGATGACAATCTAATAGAAGAATAATTTTGAAAGGGTTTATCCCCGATCTTTGACCAAACTTTGCATGTCTTGTTTTTTCTCTTGGTTGTCTTCTAGTTTGCATTGGATTTACTGTTCTATATACAATTGCTTATTGTTACTGGAAGATTAAAATTTATTGGATAAATTTATTTTTAATTGAAGAAGAATTGAAATAAGTGATTGTGTTAAGCATAAAACACTCGAAAATTAACACTAGATGAGTCCCTTCAAGCTTTAATGGACTCCAAGCTAGCATAAAATTTGTTCCTTATCCTTTTTGTCTACTATACCTCCTCACTTTGTGAATCTAACTCCAATATAGGACAAAATTTCCTTTTTCAACATTTTGTTGGTAGTTAGTAACTACCTCCTCCCTTATCCATTAGGTGGCAAGCAATTACTTTACTCATTAGTGAGCAACACTCTTCCCAATTTCCTAATACAATGTCTTGTCTTTCTGGGTAAGTTATTGATCAATTTAATATTCCATCATTATTTATCTAATCCTCAGATTAGATGCCTAGGTCTTACATCACCTAAGGGTAAATAAATCCAACCACTAGCTTGCATTCCATAACTTCTCTTTAGGCATTTGCAACCTCAAAATTATTTTCGATTTTTTTTATTAATAAAAACATATTTACATAAAGTAATTATCAATAATAAAATACTTTATGTTATGGATGAACTGATTGCATATAAGTCTTAAAGTCACAACATCATCACACTTGACATATGCAAATTTACAAAAAACTACATCAAAGGATATCACAAAATAGTTGGAATACATGAGCTAGGTGGAAACCACCTAGCTCCTATTGGTTGGATTAGGTTTATCTGCACTCCAAACATAAAGGTGGATGAAGGTATGCATACAGATAAACTTGGAAAATGTGTAGGGGTCATCAAGGCAACTAGTGGAATGCCCCACATAGAGGACATAGGTGTTGTTAATGTTGGATAGATGGGCCCTATCACACCGATTAGTGTAATAAGGACATGATAGAAGAAAATCTCGACATGGATGGAAATGAGGAACCCATTTCCCCCATATTAGAAGCAACATTCTCACCAGATATTAGATGCGAGTATAAGGAAAAATTCAGAAAAATAGGCACTCAATTGTACAATACAAGTTTAAGAGGGTTAGTTAAAGATGGGTTGACGTGTGGTAGCTGAATCTCATTTATAACCTCAATAGTGACCAATTATGTACCCCCCAAGAACCAAAGTTGTCCCCCCCAACTTTGGTTTGATCAGAGTCCTACGACACTGGAGCCAGGTGGTGGACCCTACTCTTTGGGAGAAAGGTTTAATTTTTTTGAGAATGATGGATAGCTTTGTTAGGCATGATGAATATATTTTTATTGCTTAATCAATTAATGTAAGATACCTCTATGGCTAACTAGACTAGGATCGAATAACACACACTATAAAATCCCTAAGAGATTCAACATGAAAACCACTTAAAAGGTACTTCTTGAAAGCTAAGACACTTGAGGAGATAAAACCACTAAAGACCTTGGACTAATGAAGGATTGAAGAAGTAGTTGCCCCTACCTCCCTATATTAGCCTTAATCAGTGCATGTGGCCTTAATGGAGCTGAGCGGCACAC
Source organism: Pinus taeda (assembly GCA_000404065.3). Classification (NCBI taxonomy): domain Eukaryota; kingdom Viridiplantae; phylum Streptophyta; class Pinopsida; order Pinales; family Pinaceae; genus Pinus; species Pinus taeda. The sequence continues at coordinate 5,031 of APFE031298636.1, read as the reverse complement.
TCTAGGAGATCTGATATGGTGATTGACATCTTCCTCAGGTACCGACGAACTAATTTCCACTCACAGTCCCTTAGGTAAGATCCCTAGAAGATAGGCCACAAAGGTTACCACTTCACAATCAAATGATCAGGTGGATGCATGTGATTGGAACCATACACGTAACACACATAATTCACAAACACTAGTAGTGTGAGAGTGGTAATGTCACTACATATATTCTTGATGCAACCTTGTGTTTGACTCCTATGTGAGAGTATATTTTGTTTGGTGTGGATCCTGATTATCTTCTTGATTGTTTAGATGTTTTTTGTTTCAGCCATGGTTGGATCCCATTCCTTGATGGGGGATGTGAGGGGACGAGGGGTGTGGGGGGGCCTCCCCCCCACTATTTTCGCTAGGGGGGTCTAGGGGGTTTGGTGGTAGCCACCCAGCTCCCCTAGGAAAGGTTTCAGGAGCATCAACCCCAAAGCGAAAATTAGATGAAAAATTACCTTGTAAAATATTGTAATTTCATTGTCAATCTAGGCAATCCATTAGGCGGAAGTTCTGACAGTAAAAGTTACGTTAATTTAGGATTTTTTCCCTAGAAGGAAACCCTCCACATACATATGTGTATCTCTTTTTTATACTTTTTTATGTATGCGTTTCCGCAATATTTTATGTGTTCCATTGCTCTATTATTTAATTTATAACAATTGGTATCGGATTCAAAGGTTTATTTGGCTGATAAACTCACAGGAAAGAAGGGTTCCTAGTTTGAGTGGGAGAAATGGCAGAAGATGGTAGGTTTAGGGTTAAGAAATTCAATGGAAAAAACTACGAGCTATGGAAGATGAAAATGGAGGATTATTTGTATAAGAAATATCTTTACCTATCATTGAGTGAAAAAAGAAAGAAGCTGAAAAGTATGACAGATAAAGAATGGGAGATTCTCAATAGAAAGGCACTAGGAACAATATGGTTTTGCATGGAAGCATTCTAGGCCTTCAACATTTCAAAAGAAATGACAAAAAAGGATGTAATGAAGTCATTGACTAGCTTATATGAAAAATTGTCGGCCTCAAACAAGGTATTTCCTATGAAGCACTTGTTTAATATGAATATGTTAGAAGGAAGATCTGTTGTTGATCATTTAAATGAATTTAACATGGTTACCAATCAATTAAGTTTTGTAGGGGTAAATTTTGTTAATGAAGTTAGGCCTCTATTGTTTCCGTGCTCATTGCCATAAATTTGGAATGGCTTAGTCATGGCTATTATTAATTCAGTCTCTGGATCTAGTACTTTAAAGTTTGATGATGTTGTTGGTGTTATCCTTAGCGAGGAAATGCGATGGAAAATCTCAGGTGACATAACAGGTAATTATTTAACTGTAGAGACTGGGGGAAGAAAACTAGAGAGATGAAAGATCCATGGACATCATAGTAAGTCAAGGAAAGGCAGATCCAAATCTAGATGAGGGATAGTGTGCTAGAAATGCGGGAAGAAAGGACACCTAAATAAATACTATAAATCTCAAAAGGGAAAAGAAGGAGATGAACATCAAAAGAACAATTAGGAAGAAAATGCAATAGGGGATGTGTTACAAGATGCTCTGATTCTTTCATTATAAAATATTATTGATGCTTGGGTGGTAGATTGAGGGGCTTCATTCCATGCCACGGCTGATAGGAAACATTTTCATGATTATGTTCAAGGATATTTTGGAGAGGTTTGTCTGGACGATGATAAACCCTGTAAAATCATTGGAATGAGTAAGGTTTTTACAAAGCAACAAAATGGAAACCAATGGCTATTAAAGGAGGTAAGGCATGTTCTAGATCTGAAGAAAAATCTAATTTCAATAGGGCAGTTGGAAGGCGAAAGTTGTGTAACTACATTTACAAACAAAACCTTGAAGGTCACTACAGGAGCCCTAGTAATAAAAAAATGAGAAAAGGTTGGTACATTGTATTTATGCAATGGTATTTCTAATTTGCTAATGCTTTAACCTCCACAGGAGCAAATATGACATTGTGGTGTCATGGGCTTGGGCACATGAGTGAGAAGGGGATGCAGATTCTTCACTCAAGAAATTTTTTGCTAGGTTTGAAGCATGTTGATTGGGATTTCTGTGAGAATTATATTTATGGAAAACATAAGGAGTCAAATTTCTTAGAGTTGGGAAAGAAAAGAAGAGTGAAAAATTAGAGCTTGTGCATACATATGTATGGGGACCTACTGAGGCATCATCTCTTGGTGGATCTCTCTATTATGTTACTTTTATTGATGATGCAATTAGGAAAACCTGAGTTTATTGTATTCGAAATAAATATGATGCCTTTGATACTTGTAAGAAATGGAAAGCTTTGGTGTAGAATGAGATAGGAAGGAAGTTGAAGTGTCTTAGATCATATAATGGAGATGAGTGTTGTAATGAGGAGTTTGAAAATTACTATTCATAGCATGAAATTCCTAGAGTGTAGTAAGGAGTTCGAAAATTACTATTCATAGCATGAAATTCCTAGAGAGAAGATAGTTCTAGGAACACGACAAGAAAATGATGTGTCAGAAAAGATGAACAAGATAATCATGAAGCATGCAAGGTGCATGAGATATCATGCAGGATTGCCCTTACAATTTTGGTTAGATGTCATATATATTGTTTTTTATCTAATAAACATAGGGCCTTCAAGTTCCTTGGATGGTGGTATTCTAGAGGAGGCATGGAAAAGTAAAAAGGTAAACTACTCATTTCTAAAGACTTTCAGTTGTGAATAATTTTTCCACATTAATAAAGAGAAAATAACAAATCTTGAGGCAAAATAAAATAATATTACCTTCATTGGATATGGTGTTAATGGTTTTGGTTATCACTTATATGATTATGAAAACCATAAAATCATCAAGAGTAGAGATGTTGTTATGAAACCAGCTCAAGAAAAGATAGAAAAGATAGATCAACGCCTTAGAATTCAGCCTCTTCGAGGGGGCAACCTCCTTTACATTACATAAATGAACAATTCTTGGATGATAAAA